>CAIGRQ010225393.1:0-23743 GCA_903798375.1 Fraxinus sp. D2006-0159 | reverse complement strand
CCCCCCCCCCCCCCCTTTTTTATGAGGCCTAGCCCAACACTGCTAGAGGGCCTATCAATTTTGGCCCATTTCGTTTATTTTATTTTTTATTTTTTTATTAACCTAAACTAAAGAACATCACAAATTCAATTTCATTGTTTCAACCCTTCCGTCGACGTCTTCTTCCCGCTCGCTCTCAACTCTCACTCTCAAGTATCAACTGTCCAAAAATCCACCAAACGCCAATCCAAAAAAAAGTTGCATCAAATGAGACTAATAGTGCATGAAGTATTTAAATTATGTAATTTTTAAATTCATTTATTTCAAAAAATTTGTACACAAAATATTTTATTCGTGTGCAATTTAACTCCACCTACGTTGATTATAGTCAATCTCGAACCCGAAAAAATGAGGGTTGTAGTATAATGCACGAAATTTATATTCTTAAAAAGGAGGGTAATGCTCGAGCCAGACTCGACTTTTTGGACAAGCTTTGGCTCGGTTCAGCTTGGGCCAAAGAAATCGGAACCATTTTTGCATGGGTCGTGCAAGAGCCGGCTCGGCTCGTATACATGGTTAGGTGGAATCTTAGTGCAAGATCTTCATTTCCCTCCATTTTTCCTTAAAACTCGAGAATGTACTTTAATTCCTTCTTATATTCTTATTCTATCCTATGATATGTATTAAATAATTAGAATGAATGATTGTAACTTAATTTTAATTAAAAAAAATTAAATCTCCAATTGATGCTGTGAATTATTTTTACTTCTATTCTTAATGCTTTTGATAAATTAACTAGTAATTCATTGATATGTGAACGAAAATTTCATCGAGAGGGGGATTATTTGGTTAGATCACATAGTAAATGATGATAATTAGTATAAAAGTATAGATATACATTTTTCTAATTGGTGTGTTCGTTACATAAGTTCTTAGAGATTTAAGGTCATTTAATTATGGTGTATTCGGATTCACATAAAAATACGTAATTGACGTTAAATAAAATTAATTTGAACTTAAGAAAGATAAATCGAATATGTTAGAATAATTCAACCTGGTAAACATGACCAATTTGTTATAAAAATGGGTAATGGAGATTAAAGGGATAACTATGGTAAACTCATGAATCATAACATTTAAACCATCAAATAAAAATTCACTTTTATTATTTCGTTTAATTAGAATAAAAAATCACAAAAAGGAGATAACTACTTCTATTAGTCCTCAATCAAATTGAAGTTAGGAATAATTGAACCAACGGTTAGATAATAGTCTTCGAGGGAACGATCGTTCGAACTCATTGGTCAACTAATTACTTGTTACAATCCGTACACTTGCAGAATATAAAATCGACAACATGACCCAAGGACTCTAGTGGAACGAGTTGAGCTGCCCATATGCCGAGCTCTCACGAGCTGGTCCATCGAGCATGCGAGCAACATGGGTCCATTGCAACACCCGTACTTTCAATTCAAGCATGAAACATTTTGTCGTGCTATTATTTATTGTCCCATATGGGGGCATGCTTGATGCCACCCACAATGTTGTCTTCTTAACTCTCTTCTCTTCAAAGGTACACTTTGGTCTAGAAATCATGTGAAGATGCTGGATATAGACTCGACTATGAGATATGACTATATTGTGTTATCAACTACGGACGAATAAATTTTACCCCTATATGACAACGAATAGTGTTATTTTTGCCCATTTACACACTTATGGCAGAGAGGCACCACTCGTTCTATGTACCAGTAATTGGACCACTTGACCCTAACTCTGGACTTAACATTATCACTCTGCATTCAAAGCTTCTCTTCCTTTCTTATCTGAAATTCCCTTTCCCAAATTAAGCTCCCGTTTGGTTTTTCTAAAAATCAGATTTTTAGTAAAACTTGATAAAAATTGATGAAACGTATGGTCGAAAAGTTCATAAACCTGTGGATTTCATGAAACGTGTACTTAAAATTAATTGTTGATTTTGACTTATTTTCATCAACTTTTTTAATTGAACCAAACAGGGGCTAAGACATCAAATATGTATCTGTAGTTCTGAAGGATACCAAGGCCAGTAATTAAAATTTAAGGTCCCACATTGGAGAGTAAGTTTTTCACTTGGGCAGACCAATGTCTATTTCTCTATCGTCTTCTGTTCTAGGCATCAAATAATAATGAATGAACCTTCTACCACAAAAAAAACAAACTCAAATATTTAATGTGGAGAAGCATTGTTATATAGTACACTGCCGTCCAGTATCTTTCAGCCAGTGCATTGTCTTATATACATTTATTTTAGTAAAATTTGCGACTCAAGACAAGATAGTGAGAATGTAAAAGTAAAACAATACACGGTTATTCTAATCCCGGTTATTAAAATTGAAGGATTAGAATCGAACATTTCAGTGTATAATGTTGAACCGGTTACCCCATCCCTTATAGCCTTATAGTAAAATATTGGCAAGAGGGAAAGAACATTCTCATCCTTTACCCAAACAGTACAAGAATGGCAATCCACCTATTGATGTGTTGTTGTTGTCGTCCTCAATCGACTTGATCGTCCCTGAGAGAAAACTATCTTTGATCAATTGGGCGCCGTGGTTCTCGAGCAGAAGGCTTCCTTATATTTTCGTGGCATCGGGATCGAGATTTGTCTCGAAGCTAGCTAGGTTTGAACACATTTCTTAGGATGCCAATTGTATCACCCATACTTGACAATGCTGAGAGAAGAAAAGTACTGCGTACGGACTATTATTTGTGTGCTCGAGGGTGCTGTACAGTCTTATCATTTATGGGTCATTTTCTGGTCCATTCAGGCCCACTGACAGTCTTGATGATCTCAGAAGCCCAAGTAGATTTTGGGCCCCATGTAGATCCTGGACTTTTATTTCTTAAATACAAATATTATTGCTTTTACTTATTGTTTGTTTGTTTGTTTGTGAGGTGACTGAACATTGAAACTAAAGTAAATTACTACTTGATGTATATATGGAACTGTCCTGAAAGAATTTATGTCTCCATTTTTGTACTATTTTATAGTAACTAGTTTGATACCAAATCGTAACATTTGATATAATTATATTATTATCAGTTAAATCTACATGTAATTACTTCTTAAAATCGAGCTGGACGTTAGTTCAAACAAATCATCTTACTTTAGAGTGAATGGATTCTCATTTTCTGAACCACGTCAAAAGTAAACAATGAAATCCACAATCTGAGATGTGTATCGATCAAATTAGTTGTCTCGCTAAAGATGACTGATTTGAAAGTAATGATTATCTTCGTGAATGGATGGCACGGAGGTTGTGAAAGTTGTATATCCATCCAATCAACGCCAAGGACATGATAGTCTAGGCTCAAAGGTTATGCTATCCTCGAAAGGTAGTCTATATATTATTATTAGTACGGATTTTAATGTACAAGTCACATTATGATATTATACAAGAAATGTTCAAGGGTCGTGTCATAGAGATGTACAAATTTTAGCAAAATGCACTAAGGTTAAAAAGGGTATTGACGTAAATGCATTATGTACAACAAATTCAACTAGAGGACTTCAATGGAGAGAGTCCCACTTTTACTATTCTTACAGCTTTACAGCTGTAAGCGGAAAAAGAGTAAAAAAGGGATTTATTTTCTAAGTTGGCTTTATTAATAAAAACAATAACGAGAATAGAGAAGAGGGAGTGAAGGTCAAAAAGAATGGTTTAGATCAACAAGCTAAAGTCCCTGCCATCACATTATTCAACAATTATTGTATTGGGACCCTTCTTATTTTTATGATATGCACCATTGAATTAAGGGTATGTTATTTAAAAATTACTTTTAAATGTATTTAAATAATTTATCGAAAGTGCTTCCTCAATAAATTATTCTATAAGAAGAAGTTTGTCAAATGAGTCCCGAATAAAATTAAACCTACTAAAATAACAACGAGGACTTTGTTAGTAAAATATAACGTGCATAAATACATTCCAATCACAATCATTTTACGCGAGTAAAATCGAACACAACTTCATCTTATCAAAATCGAATACGAGAAGAAAAAACGAGAAATGCTTGAATGTAAATTTGGTCGAGGTAATAGTTGAACTTTTTATCCTTGAGATAATTATGCCCCGCATAGGTACTAACGATTTTTCGACATTCGTCTCAAAAGATACAACGATCACGCCCCGCAATAGAGACGCTCCAAATTACGCAGATTAACGAACCTTACCAGTATTTTGAACTCTTTATATGAAGTCCGACTCAAAATAAATGCAGAAATTATTTGAAGTGAATGTACGTTATGTGATAGTGCAATGATGAAGATAAATGAATGAATAAAATTCAATACATATTAGGTCTATATATAGTTGAAAAGATTTGTCTCAAAAGACACAACCCAACAAAAGGACATAATTATTGGAACTAATTTCTATGCATGAAGAGACACATCCATTGAAAAATAGTTATTTCAAAAGTCACGATCTTTCATACGTAAAGACACGCCTTTAAGCCAAACGGTTATAGGATATTTCATAATATTCTAGATAATTTTTCAATAATTCACGTATTTAAACGGCTTAATTTCTAATTCACCAAACAATTATTTTAGTTTAAATAATCAATTAAAATTTGCCAAAACCAATTTTCGATATAAAATTCCAACAAACTTTACAAGCCAAACTGTATCAAAACTGACTAATTTTTAGTTAGGTACTTTATTGCTTCGTAAACCAATTGTAAAATGTAAGGGTGTATTTCGTTTTTAGTTTTGCAAAATACTGAAAATGTGTTGGTCTAGTATTTTTAAAAATGCATTTTCGAAAATGAGGACAACCTTATAAAATAAAACTCAAAATGTATTTTTGACATTTTAAGTATTTTCAGTGAAAATTTTGAAAATATTGACACGAAAAACAAGCGTATGAATGAAATTTTGTTTAAAATAAATTTAAAACAAAAATATGAAATTCTACCAAATAATTAAAAAAAACAAAAATCAAGAAAATTAAATTCAATAATTAAAAATAAAATTATTAAAATTTCTAAAAAATAAAAATAACAAATAAAAATAGTTCAAACTCTTAATGATTATTTACACAAAAATTATATATATATAAAAACTATTTAAGTGAACAAGGATAAAAATACTTTCAGTCTACATCATTAATTTCTATTTTTTTTTACTTCATATAATCTACACTCAATTTATTTTTTATTTTATTTTTATAGGAGAAAAAATATTGTAAAACTCACAAACTTTAAAATGTAATATTACATGATAATAGATTAAAGTAAAATTATTTTATTTTTATTTAATAATCAAATTTCATTGAATAAAATGCCATACCACAATTTTCAAAATCTCAATCCAAACCTGTTTTTTAGTTTTTTTTTTTTTTTTGAAAAATAATTTTTTAAAATAACAAACCAAATGTGTTTTTATAAATTTTAAAACAAATCCTCAAAATAGGAAATAAAAAATGCTCTCAAAACCCAAAATTGAAACACAAACCAGACGGGCCTAAATTTTTTATTTCATTTGTGCTTTCTGCGTCAAACACAAAAATCATTGATTTTTTTTTTCTTTGAAAACATATTAAATCTCACAAGTTCATGTAGATTAACTTTGTTGTTCGTTTAAATGAGATATTATATAGACATTGTTTGAGCTCCATTATTTGAAAAAAATTGATCCTAGAATATTATTTTTTGGAGAATCTGTGATTAAAAAG
This sequence comes from Fraxinus sp. D2006-0159, assembly GCA_903798375.1. NCBI lineage: Eukaryota > Viridiplantae > Streptophyta > Magnoliopsida > Lamiales > Oleaceae > Fraxinus > Fraxinus sp. D2006-0159. The sequence continues at coordinate 18,044 of CAIGRQ010225393.1, read as the reverse complement.
TAAGGAGAATTTTGAGATTTATGTGTAATATTATTTTATTGATAGAATGTGTTAATAAAAAGTTAGAGAAAAAATGAATTATAATTTAATTGGAGCCAAACAGGTCAAATTAAAATTTTATTATTTCATCATAATCGAAATAGAGCGTTTAGTTCTCAACTTGAAGACTCACCATCAACTAAAGTTAATTGACAGCGGAGCGAACACATAAGTTGAGTCAGACCCTAGTCCAATTTGAATGGTTTCGAGAAAAATTGCTCATTCTTGCCCAATATTATAAAAAACGTAAAGGATGAAGGTCAAGTTTCAAACTTTACGAACCTAGACATAAAAAAAAGTTACTTATTTTTATTATTATTTTAAATGTTTATTCATTCTAAAAATCATTTAATAATTAAAAAAAGGAAAATTGTAGAAACGGTCCCTAACCTTTTTAATTTTTGTAGCCCTAATCTTCGATTTGTGCAGCAGTGGTTCCTAACATTTCAAAAATATGCACATGAAGTCCAAATGGATGTAATCCGTCCACTTTTCCGTTAATTGACTAAAAAATTTACTTTGACCATTTTTTTAACTATTTTAAAGGGGCAAGATGGTAATTTTATATTTTTCAATTATAAACAATTAAATATATTAAAAATAAATGAAACGGAAGAAGAACCCACCCTGCCAAATCAAACCGATGGCCACAACGTCGCCTCCAAAGAACCCACCACCACCACAATCTCAAATCCGTCATCTTATAAATACGCAAGTTTCTACAAATATTCACATTAAAATTTCTAGATTTAATTGAGTTAATACATGATAACAACACCCAATTTACTTCAAAAATCAGAGGGTGATGACATGATGTTTCTTGGTGATTACTCATTTGGACTCATTTTCTAGACCACTGGCTTCAACTATGGCATTCTGCACTAAATTAAGAGTGCTTGATTTGCAGAACAACACTATTTCTGGTTCAATTTATTGATACATCTAGTACCGATTCACTCGAATAAACTGTCATTGCCATCACCACAGTCACATCGCCACACACATCTCACAAATCTGGTTGTGTATCAAACCGTCACAACCACCCTAGCAATGATTTGACAAATTCAAAAGATAGCAAAGATGATGTTCAAAAACTAGAATCCAAATCGAGAATCCGCGTCATATGCCCTAGTCGTGTCTTCAACAGATTCAAATATACATAACCAAATCCATTCGCCTCCATTTGCTTTGTCACCATGTGAGATGGGTGGTTGTGGCTGGTCGTGGTGGCTGAGGAAAAGGGAATGGAACGTAGGGGTAGGGTAGGGGTGGGGTGGGCGTTTGAAGGAAGTAACTCCATTTTTTATTTTTACTTTTGGTTTTTTCTTCTTCTTCTTCTTTTTTTTTTTGAAGATTTCTTGATTTTGTTGTTTATTTAGTTAATGTGATAATTTTAAAATTACCAATTTGCCCCTATTATTTTGATCAAAATTTGTCAAAGTCCACATTTTTGGTCAACTAACGGAAAAGTGGATGGATTCCATCCATTTGGACTTCATATGCATATTTTTCAAAGGTTATGGACCGATGTTCACACAAATTGAAGGTTAATGTAAAATCTACAAAAATTGAAAAATTTAGGGACCGATGCTGTAATTCTCTACTTACCTCAAGACAAAGCAACAAATTTAGGAAAGAAAACATGTTAGATCTTCCACAAATTCAAAGATTTTGTCTCCCAAATTCAAATGCATCACTGTCAACTTTTCATTAGTTATGGAGTTCTCCATCCAAATTCATGGCCCGATTTTATATTTTAATTGTTTATTCCTTCTATTCAGTAACTACATAATTTAGTAACTTGGATTTTTGTTATGATCAATTTTTTTAACCTTGTGTTTCGTCTCGACTCATTCTGAATAAACTTCCAATATATGTGTGCTTCTAATCAAACACGTGAGATAGAAGAAATTACATGTTTAAGTATATGGACGAGGTAAAACACTCTCATATGTCTATATTAATCAAAAGAATATTTGTCGAACAGTCAGCTTAAGCCACATTGATGATGTCGTTTAAATACTTTATCGATAGACTATTTTCAATTAGAGTAAACACGAACAACTTATTAACTTTGACTAGACAAATAAATTGATCAAGAAACCATCATCATGAGTTAAGTTCATACAAATTATTTAACCAACCACTTAGGCGACTCAATTACTTTTGTGGGACTTGATCCACAATTGATTTCTCGGATAAAGTAAACCATTGAAAAATTTAAGAATTGACAAAATAGCAATTGTCCTAACTCTTAATCAACTACTGCCCTCCTAACAAAGAACACGGTGCGTCAACGACGGACTTCTTGTCTCACAAAAAAATCTTTACATCTGTATACTACGTTTGCATCAGTTATGGAAGATTCTAGATATTTAAAATATTTGCATTAAACCTAAATTTTATTACTTCTAATCTATTTACTCAAAACCAAATGAACTTATAAGCAAGACTGCTCCTAGTAAAATCAATTGACTAAAATAAAAAATATTAATTTAATTGAATAATGTGACAAACATTGTCATTGCCATATATACTATTGTTAATAGGGATTAAATTGGTTGTACAGGGTCAATGATAGGGGTTATTTCCAGGTGCTGAAATGACAGCTTTTCCTTTATTTTTTTAACTGTCAATGAAATTTTGTCAAATTTATATCTGTATAAAACCCTGTCATAGACCATGTTCATGTAGTTGTTCTTGTTGCAAATCTGTTGTTGATAGTCATCGCCAATTATGATGAATAACTTTTTCTTTATACGAGTACGTTAAGTATTATAACAAATGAACGTAAATTAGTCAACGAGGAATGCATCGACAATAGTAATCAATCTATATAGGATGCTACGATGACATTGTTTAATAAAGTTGAGATATATTTTTTACTATTAGACAATGTGACATTAACCCACCGTTACCTAAATAGATGACGATCTTTCGTAACGACAAATAATATGATTTTATAATCAACACATTTTTTTTACACGTTCAAAATAAGCCTCTATTATTTTTTAAAATTTGTTTTTTTTTTCAAACCCTTTTTCAACAATACTTTTTTCAGTAAAATAATTTTGCAACTAAACTTTTTTGTTTAATTACACATTCTTCGAAAATATAAATTTTTATAAAATATTTACTTAAAAATTAAACTCGAAATGGGGGCTAAATCTCAACTATATATATAAAGAGTATTCGTAATTTTTAATCTACAAAAATCTTTACCAAAACATGCAGGACTATCGCCATGAGGTCAATGTCAAACCCAATGGCCGACAACAACTATTTTTTCTCTTCACATGCAAACCAAACCGCTCCTTTTCTCTTTTGCAGTAAAAGCCTCGAAGGATTTTAGATTTGAAAGAACTAAAAATAATCTAGGACATGATTAAGAGGGTGTTTGGTGTAGATTAAAATTAGATTTTAAGTGAATTATGATAAAAAAATTTGAAATGTGTGGTTGAAAAGATGTGAGGATCCATGAAAGATGTGGCTGATATTAATTGTTTGACTTAAAATCAGATTAAAATCTGACCCCAAACATGCCCTACGTCCCTTTTTTGTATGGATTAACATTAAAATTAAAATTAAAGTTAACAATTAATTTGAACTATATATTTTATAAGATTCACAATTTTTCAATCACACATTTCATTGTCTTTTCAATATCTGCTAAAAATCTAATTTTCCTAGGCATTGTTTGGTTTTGCTAAAAAATTATAGTTTTTAACAGATTTTGATAAAGGAGGATGAAATTTGATTGAAAAAATAATAAAAATTGTGAACCTATAAAATATATAATTAAATTAATTATTAAGTTTAACTTATACTTTTATGAACTTTTTTTTTTTTAGCTAAATCAAACAAGTACTTGTAAATGCCTAATGGTGTAGTTAAACATAAGTGCATATGAATTTAAAGTAATTCATATTTATCCATACAAATAAATACAGAATGTGGATATTCTTCGATGCATTTGCTTCTCCCTTTCCGTAAACTGCCAGCTCTTTCTGCCAATACCAACTCTCTTGTTTTTTCTTCTATCTTACGCGGAATGGCAGAGATAATAAATGATACAAAAATAATCATATTAATATAGATATTAACCTTCTTCAGATAGTAATTAATTAGGGCTCCCAGCAGCATCGACAAAAACTCTGCTCAGTGATGGCAGTTTCATTTGCTGTTCTTCAACCCTTCTTTTCTTCAGCAGTGGCCGATGACTCGACGACCACGAAGAAGAAATGCACGATGTCACTTCCCACGAATCGTTTGAGCTATCGGAACTGAAGAATAATCCATCCATGACACCATTTGGACTGCTTGGAACTTCACAAAATCTACGTGAACCAGTCTTTGATGTCTCTGACATAAGCTCACAGCAATCATTCACTTGCTCCTGTGGAAAAAAAAAAAATTGTTCAAAAATTTTAAAAAAGACCATAAAAGGAAAAAAAATAATAACAAAAAGGGCATCATTAAAAGACGAAAAATACGAACCATGTTTATTTTGAGAATCCCAAGAAGCTGGTTTTCATAGTCAACGGCAGTGCAAGGTTCAACTTGATGGATAACGCGAAGCATGGTTGCAGTAGCTACAACAGAAGGCAAATAACGTGCGAATCTTGAATCTGAACAGTCACCAAATCAAACGTAAATTATGTTGTAATAATTGATTATATATATGGAACTTGTATGCTTACCAGGCAGAATAGAGAGGAGGAGATTTTCACATTGCCTTAGAAATTCTAAGTGAATATAGGATTTTAAGCCAAGCCTTCTTATTATATGATCAAGAAATGAAAGAGGGGTCACCGGATTCATCCTCCATTTGAGTGCAGAAAGCACCAAAAGTTCCATTCTTTGAATAGTTTTCGGCTCGAACATATAATTTGAATTCTCCACCTGTTAATCAAGATTAACAAACTCAAAACCAAAAAAATAAAAAATAAAAAAAAATGCAAAAGAAGATCTGCGAGTGTGTGTTTGATATGCAGTACTAGACCGTAATGGAGAGTTGGGAACATACTTGAAGGTCTAAGAGGAGAGGAACATGGGTTTCTTCGACCTTTGCAGCCAAAGAAAGACAAGTAACAGCTGCAAGTTGAATCATCCATGGCTTATCTTTCTGAAAATGAAGGCTGTAAAGAAACCTGTCAAGATAATTAACTGCAAGAGTTGCAGTTAATGCTGAAAATCTATAATGAGCATTCACTTTCAAGATCCATTCCACAGCCTGTTTTCGAGCAAGACAGAGAGAAAATTCGATTTCAACAATATTTGTGGATTCAGAAAAGGTTTCCTTTTCTTTGCAGAACAGAGATTGAAGTTCATCATCATCCCAGAACAGATCTTGTTCCATTAACAGCCCCGAGAAAACATAAAAAATTTTGCCATTAAAATGATTATTGAAAATAATTTCACTCTCTTTTTCTTCTGCTTCTTCAACTTCATCCCATTTTTCTTCTTCTTCACAGTAAAGAGCATCAGACAAAGAAGAACCAGAATCTAGATATTGCTCCATACCCATCTTCTCTGTTCATTCTACAAACAGAAAATAATAAGAAACCCAAACCCCATTTTCATTTTTCAACCTCTCTCTCAATTTGACTCTTTTTCTGTGCGTTTCTCTCTCTGAATCCGAATGGGACTGAAGAACCCAGTTCTCAAAAACAGAGGGATGAAGGAAGAAATTTCATCGGATTGTGTTTCACGCTTGTCCTTTCTTTATGCTTTGAGATTGTTGTAGTAATATTACATGTATATATTGACATTTTTTTTCGGTTTTTTACTTTAAAAATGTACTGGACTCTGTGGGTTTTTCTTGGCGGGCAAAAACCGTAACGGCACACACACTGACACCAAGTAGGGCCCGAAAAAATTATCGCGCATTGAAGCAACATCGACACACACTGCACAAGACAAGATATTACTCAACTACAAATTATCTATCTTTCGAGACATATTTCACCACAAAATTATCGGCATTATTTTCGACAATTTGAATTTTACCACATGTAATAACGTGTTTTACGATGGTACTGGACAAAATTTAAATGAAATTTTTTATATGAAGAGCACCAACTCTTCAATCCAAATATGCTTGTAAGTCCAAGCAAGCTATGGAAAACTTAATTAAAAACGTTATTAATGGAGCAAGTGCACACAAATTCGGTTCAAAAATTAATTGATAGTGATTTTGGTAATATGAGATTAATATAGACGCATGATAAACCTTTTTTGATATATTTTGAATATGAAAAGGTGAGACTTCTCAAACTTGAAGCTCAATAATTTTATTATACTATATTCCCTTCAAATGGCGAGTCTTAAATATACCACAAATTCTAAATATACTACATTCGAGTATGATCATAAGCACAGGCGGATCAGGTGAACATAATGTAAAGAAAAAAAATTCCGGTGGAATCAAAACGGACGACCACTGGGATCATTGAGTACTGGCTCTGTCCTTGGTCACGAGAAGTATGACTAGATAACATAAAACATAGTTTTAACTTTTTTACATTGTTCCACTTGTCTTTGAATGAGGTAACTTTTTAATTTTATAAGTTTGTATTTATTCATTATTAATAAAACATATCGTCTTGAGTTATATAATTACCCACAAAACAAAATCCAAGCAAGAACAAGAATTGAGTATCTTCTTTTCTTATGTAAAAAGTATGGGTTGTGGTCAATAATGGACTGGTTTTACTTCTTTCTTGGTTAAAAACAAGGTACAAAAACTTTTATGGGACAATTGGACTTTGGCAAAGGTGTCTTCTTTTGGTCTGACACTTTGGTAAATTAGTGATGGTGTCTTAACTTTTTAGGTTGTGTGGCCATCTATTTTCAACGACTAACAGTAAGGTTTTTAGTCCCAATATATTTAAGAACTTGTTTGGGAGGGATTTTAATCAGAATTTTAATCAAAAATTCTAGTCGTTAACTATCAAATCAATCAATATTTTTGACTTTCTCTCTCACAGGTAGGGTGCACAGGTTGACTATAACGGCTAGAATTTTGATTAAAATTCCTCCCAAACAAACTCTAAGGATCACGCTACAGTGCCAATTTTTTTGACATAATATCATGTGACATCGTATCATTAGACTATTTTAAGAGTAATATTATTTACCTTCACTGGGATTAGAAACACAGTTTAATTTCACCTATCATTTAATGTCACATTAACACCACATAAATTGTGTTTATAATCCCAATGAGAATGAATAGCATTACTCCTATTTTAAACACCATCAACTTTACTATCAAATCATCTCAAGTCAAAAAATCTGTTAAAGTTTTCAATTTCTTGTAATATTATTTTATTTTATAGGAGAATATGATTAAAAAAGAGTTTTTGAGAAAATGAGGGCTAAACATAGGCTAAGTCAAAATTAATAATTAATTTCAATCATATATTTCATTAAAAAAAATTTATCAAAAATTTGCTAAAAAATTGGTTTTGTCCGTACCAAACTGGGACTCAAAATTTTGATTTTAAATGTTAGATTCACATAACTCCATCATGTGAAAGGTAGAAAATCTGACCCAATTTTCCCTACTTAAGAATATCTTCTATTTTAAAATTTGAATAGATTATATGATTCGCATAAGACTTGTATTTTCAAAAAATAAGTATTCAGTTGCTTACACCCCTTTCGGGATGGTCGAGTTGGTGGAGTAGGTAAACGCGGAGGTCGAAAGTTATGAGTTTGAATTCCTTGTCAACACTTCCTCGGTCGAGGCTGTTCTCACCTAACTTGCCTAGTGCGATTTATCTCTCCTGTGTGATTTACGAGCTACTGCACATGAAGCAAAGTTTACCCAGTGCACACTCACAGTGGTCGGCCTCCATCCCTTCATAGTGGTCGGGGCTCCTCGGTGGATAGCGGTTGCGAGTTCCTACGTCAACAAAAAAAAAAGTATACAGTTGCTTACTAAAATTGTAGAGTAATATTATTCATCAGCTTAACAATAAAACAATGATGTGAAATTAATTAATTTATTATCTTAAATTTTACATGACAATTAAGATAATCAATCGATTATCATTTAAATGTCAGATAATCGATTAAATGAAAACTGTACTAATGAATAACACTATTAAAAAATATACCTTCTAAAAATTGAAACATAAAAATTTAAGAATGTTACTAATCGAGATTGGCAATCATCATCAGGCTATGTGGCTATGCCCACAACATATTTTTCAATGAAGTTGTTTAATGTTGAAATGCCGATAGCCTCCGGTAGTGGTGGAGTAACGTGTGGAAATCTGCTGAACTGTTCGAAAGGGACGATGTCCAGACATAAACCTTGAATTTGGTAAATTGAACACTAACTCGATCGCTTACTTGACCGATAAGAACCTTTGATTTACAAATTATATCTTGGACGTTGGTCAACGGGCAACAGAACCATGATGATTAATCCACTTATAAGTTAAAATGTGATTATGGTTTCTTTATATATTTAACATATAAATTTCACTAAACTCATAGTCAAGTCAACTCATCCAACTAACTAAAGAAAGACTTAAATCATTATATAGCATTAAAAGTTAAAACACAGTTGTTACCAGTTAATCCATAATTAACTACCTAATTACAACGCTAGCAGCAGTCCTTTAATGATTCTTATTAAAGTCAAAAGCGGCCCACAATCTCTGTTTCGAGTTCAACGTTAGGTTACCTGTGTAGAAGACATTCTCAGATTCTCGAATCATTTCTCATCTACTTTCCCATTCTTGTCTACAATTGCCGCATTACGTCAAATATTTCGAGCAAAAATAAGCAAACTTATTAGCATTCAATTCAATCGATGTAAATGGATCACACCTTGAAAATGCTACAAGTCATCTGATTGTGTTTGTTTTAAAAAATTTGCCTTAATCAGGTGCCAAAGTATGTCGTCATCCCATCCAGATGACCAACAAACTCTAACAACAACTTCGAATAGAACCCACATTTAAAATCAACCTGTAAAGAGTCATAAAGCAAGCCTCTCACAAGTAGTTTAAGATACAATTGGATCGCTAGACACACTTTAGGCAAGGTACAATCCAGTATGAGTCGTGCTATAAGAACCCACAACACATATGGATAAATCCTACGAGCTCATCGATCCTGTAGATTCACCTGCCCCAATCGTGCCGGGTGAATTCTCTGAGTGACAGTGAATAAAAGGTCACATCCAAGTATACAGCAAGTTGGTTCACCAACTGGTGTTGCCATTGAGAAATAATGTAAGTGGAAGTGGAACGCCGAAAGGGAAGCAGTCTCAAGTGCTAAAGGTGTTAAACCATATTAATATTTAGTCAAACAAAAGTAGTGCAACTGTTGAAAGGTCTATTCATCTTATGATTTACAATTATTCAACCTCATGCGACATATCCACTCATGCATAATCATTCCCCCTTCATCTTTCATCATGCAACTGTTTTACCCAACAAAATTATCTAAACAACAAACAACATAAGCCTTACAAAAGGTATATACAACATTCAACCGATGATAGAATACAGTTTAGCAACATAAACATTTCCTAACAAAGAAGGGTTGTCTAATATGAAATACACTAGATAACTAGCATTAACTGATTCACGCTCTATCTTCACTGGAATTATTCCGCGTCAATAGGGCGGTGGAGGATATGGTGGTGGTGGATATGAACCTGTCATGAAGAAGTAGAATAAGTCTTTTGATCAGAGTATATTATGTGAAAAAAAAAAGGCTGTAAATGAAAAGGATTTCACCTGGAGGGTAATAGTGCGGGTTCTGAGGTAGTGGCGGATATGGTGATGGAGGATATCCAGAAATTGGCGGGTAAGATGGTTGATAAGTAGGCAGCTGAGAATGATAAGGCATAGGAGGGTATCCTGCTGAGGTGGGAGGATATGAAGGATAAGGAGACGGTGCCGAGTAGCCATTTGCTGATGGATTGTATGATGAAATGGTTGATGGAGGCGCAGAAAAGGGAAGGACCTGAGGTACCGGTGAGGCCCCAAACGGTGGAGCTGAAGGAGCATAGCTCAATGCTGGCTTCTAAAATATATCAGAAGAAATATTCATTAGTAACAAATAGTTAATACATAATAGTGGTTACAAGCTGTAGAATTTATTCAGAGCGGGAAAATAAGATTTTCAAAAATTAAAAGAGGAAAGAAGAAACGAACTTACATTTGCATTAGAATAGTGCATTATCAGTCGAACTTCTCCAGAATGTCTGTAGATGATAAAAGGACACATTAAATATCTAAATTCTAATTAAAAAACTCCGGCAATTTCAAAGTTCTAAATGTGTTCATTATTAAGTTACAAGTGGCAAGAGAAAATACTATTCAATCAGTAATTTGTTCTATTAATATGATGTGTCAATTTACATTTTTTTTTAAGGACGGGCCATCACATTACACGTTATTGGACATCAAGAATAAACAATTCACTGAAAATAAAATGGTCCACTAGGAAATGCTCCTCTTTTAGGGCACCCAGGTGAAGTTAGGTGACAGCGCACATAATTGAAATGCTAATTTCCTGGAAAGTGTCCAGTTGATCTCTTCATGCTATGTACCTTCTAAATAATGAACATCCATATGTAGTGTTTCAGGACATGCTATGCAGAATCAGCACTTGAAAGCCAATCCGTCAATATTGCACGATAAATGGAGGCAAATATATACCATGGCAATCTAGCTTCTCTAGTTTCATGATCAAGGACCAAGTAAATCACTGAAACAGAAATATAAAGAAATACTTAATCCAACCATTTTAAAGTGATCCCTTCCCTTCCTTCTCATTTCTTTTCAAAATAAAGGTACATAATGTCCCAATGATAAATGTTCGTTCAAAATTGTCATTTTTCTTCCATGACATCTGTTAGGTTCCTTCCCCCCAATTACCATCAGAATTCACCAGTCAGTGAAAATATTCACTTCCCAGGGGTTGCAACATATACATATACTTCGGCCATTTTAAACCAATGTCATCCTTTCTCCTTTCCAAAATAAGCATACAAATTTTACTCCTGCTTCCAAGAATCATTGATACGATATGTTAAATTCATTTAAATTATCTTTTGCTCTCCTCAAAATACAATGGTGATTTTCCTTTCACATGAATAGACTGCATAAGAGTGAGTATAACAAGTGAACTTTCAGTGAGCGTTAGACCTATGCCTATCCAACATAGGCTACCCAAATTTTAATTTGTTAAAATTGAATCCCTCTAAACCTTTGAATAGAAAAACAATGGCTATAACACGCTTGATGAATATTTGCAGTTTGTGTCTGTGATGATCTAGTATATAAAGTTTCATGTGAGGATATTTAAAAGGAACAATGTGATGATTCGGCTCAATAATCATAAAATAGAAGTCCATAGTAGTTCTGGAGGAATCCCTAATTTATAGAACTGTATAAATCGCTATTCTTGAAACACAAAAGGAAAAAAAAAAATAGGAACGTACAGAGCAAACACATGATGCCATCAAAAAAATTAAAATGTAGTTCTGTTTAGTAAATTATTACCTGCCCTTCTTGTCCTGAAGAGGCCACAAGCTGTCGTCATAACCCTGAGATACAACTTTGTGCAATTGAACCCTAGAAACACCAAATCAAAAATCAAAACTCAGCATACAGAGAAAATCTTTTTAAAAAAATAAACAAAGAAGGAAATTCACTAATGAATAAAATTCGAAGAGTCCAAGATGATTACTTTCCACTGCCAATGAAATCATCATAAGTTAAAGTATTGCTATTCCAGACGATAACGTTCAACTCTGGCAACCCTTCTATCAACGTAAACACGAATTTCTCTTGAAACGTAGGGTTTTTCCCACCATCTTCACAAATTTCACCCGAAAAATAATCAAACATCAAAACCCATAAATTTTTTGATGAAACCAACAAAATAATTCAATAAAAAAAGTATATTGCAATATTGCATATATATACGTACAACATACCTGTACAGGTACGCGTACGGTATTTGGTGCTAGCATATTCGAGACAAACGTAGGGATCTTGCCTTGAAATCCATTCCGTGTCTTTCAATTTGGTACAACCAACAACTGTAATCCATAATTTAGAGAAAAAAAACGTATTTATCAAACAATTAACACGTAATTTCACAAGAAACTAAAATTAAAAAGATAACTTACCTGTGATTTCGATTAGTTGACCTTGAATTCCAGAAAACGACATGGGAGGGAAGAAGAACAGAATTAAGGTTTTTAATGTTGTTTTTGTAATTCTATTTTCGACAACGAAAAAAAAAGAGGTGCCGTTTTAAATGAAACTTACGGAATTCATTAAAAGGGTTGACTGAGGATAGACTCAAGGGTAAAGGGAATTAATTAATCTTGTAACACAGGTCAGGCTCAATGACACCCTGTCACCCTGTTGACAAGGTTTTAAATTATCCCACGTGAGTGGGTTAGTAATTGGAGGGAAAAAAAATAACACGTGAGATAGAGAGAGAGTGTGTGTGAGAAATACACGTGAGAGAGTGATTGAGGGAGTTGTTTTGCAACTTACCCACATCAGAAAATTGGGAGAAGAACATAGAAGAAATCCATAAAATTTCTCTGAAATTGAAAATGTTAGAATCCAATTTGGGGCGAAATTATTTGGCGTGAATCTCCGACAACTAAAAATCGAGAAAATAACACAGAAGAAATCCATAAAATTAGAAATTGAAAATGTGTTAGAATCTGATTTGGGGCAAGATTATTTGGCGTGACATCTCCGGCAGCCACCAGTCCGGCCAAGAAAAGAAAAAATCCATTAATTAGTAAGTAGTTTTTTCCCCAGAATAGTTTCCGAAGTTTGTTTTTATGGATATTTATATTCTTTTGCTTTTCTCCTTGCTGCTAAGTGCTTTGACTCAAATGTGGTCGAGATCCCATTCCATTTGGTAACCCCTGATCGCCACTATTATCATGTATGACTAACTTACTTCGGTGACCGTTTCCTCATATTTCATTTCCTTCTTAAGTAATAGTTTTCGTAAGAAACAGAATCTAAAATTTTCTATCCTTGTGCAGAATATTTTTCTTCATTAAAAGAGAAGTGGATGCTTATGAGGAGCTTACTTGAGGGTAAGTGGTTTTAAAAAAGTTTATACTCCAACGTTTCATTTTTGCATTCAAGATGGTTTATAAGTTATAATATGAGGACGTACATGAAGGATTGTGAGGATTAAGAAAGCAAAAGGTGAAAATCTTATTCAGTGCTAAAAATGATCAATCCCTCATTTTTTTTCCTCAATATAAATTCTTCTATAGTATGTTTTTGAGCTAGACTAGATGACCTTTAAGTTTACCATAAACTAAATTTTCATTTTGTTATAATTTTGTCAATAAGCATATGCACCCTGTTGAATTCAAGAACGTGTTCGAGAATAATTTGTTAGCTACCTATCGTATTGTTATTAACTGTATTACCGAACGTGACTGATTATGTTATTGCAGCTGAAAAAAATATGGATGAAGTGCCAAACGAGCATGATGATGTTTCGTGGAAGAGGATGATGAGAACAGGGCGGACTCCGTTAACATATTAGAAGGTGAAACCTCATTGGGAGACGGTGTGATTGTACTTGAGATGGGTATACAGTTTAAGGATTTGAGTGATATGTTTTACTTTTACAAAAAATACGCGTACATCTTTGGTTTTCCTATTAAGAAAAGAAACTCGAAAAGGGGAGGCGATGGAGAATTGAGATATGTGACACTGACATGTAGCCGTGAAAGTCGAAGAGTTGGTAATACTAGCGAATCTTTGAAGCCACAACCAACAATTCAGATGGCCTGTAAAGCTAGAATCTCTGCATCTGTAGATAATTATGGAGTTTGGAGAATTAACACGGTCCACCAAGACCTCAATCATGAAACTAGCCCGTCAAAGTCCAGGTTATTTCGATGCAACAGAGAGTTAAGCACACATGTGAACGCAAGCTACAAGTGAATGATTTTCCAAGAATTCCATGCTTAAAAGTCACAATTCTGCAGTCGTAGAAGCATGTGGTTGTGAGAACATGAGTTGCATGGAAAAGGATTGACGAAATTACATTGAAAAAGTGAGACGATTAAGACTTGGAGAAGGAGATGTCGGAGCAATACAATCATATTTTTAAAAAATGCAAGCACGGTGCTCGGGATTTTACTTCAGCTTGGATGAGGATGAGGATTTGCGGATGAGGAATATATTTTAGGCAGATAATCGATGTAGGCAAGCGTATAATGGATTCGGCGATATTGTTACATTTGATACCACTTACCTCATAAACAAGTATGATATGCTTTTTGCCCCTTTTGTTGGTGTCAATCATCACGGACAATCAACACTTCTTGGTTGTGGTTTGGTATCGAATGAAGACAAATACTTTTGTGTGGTTGTTTAGAACATGGCTTCAGTATATGCATGGTAAAGCACCGCTTGAAATAATTACCGATAAAGATAAGGCAATGCAAAATGTAATTCATATCGTTTTTCCAAACACAAGGCATAGATAGTGCTTGTAGCACATAATGAAAAAGTTACCTGAGAATTTTGGATACCATGATGATAAGGCATCGATATTTCAGGTAATACACGCATTGGTTTACGATTCGCAGTTTGCTCAAGAATTCGAAGAAGGTTGGGCTGCTTTCATTTATACTTATGCCTTGTAGGATAATGATTGCTTGTCCGGACTATATGAGAGCAGAGATCGTTAGGTTCCTTGTTTTCTGAACACTGGTTTATGGGTAGGGATGTCAATAATACCAGTGTTTTAAATAACGTAATGTGTGATGATGCGTGGAGGCCAAGCAATGGGCAACGCGAGCAAGCGTAAAAAAGCGTTTTCTTATTTTAATATTATTTTAATTTTTAATCAATCAAAAAATTATTTAATAATTAAAAATAATACATACTAAACATTTATAACATATTTATAAGAACTTTATACATTTTTTCAAAATTTCCAACCAAAAGATAAGTTTCAAATTTAAATACAAAATAGTAAACAAATAGCATGGGAACTTAAATTTTATGTAACTCTTTATCGGACTCCAATTCAATATCATCTTCTTCATCTAATTCGTCCTCCGTGTCTTCTGATACAAAATCTTCTTTGTCGGGCTCCCTTATTTCATTCTGAGCATTTCTAGTATCTCTCGAAGATTTAACTTGAAAACCCATTTCCATATTTAAAAAAAAAAAAAACTAAATAGCGCGTAATAGCTCGATAATTCGCGCTATATCACGCATTAGCGGTCAACGACAGGCTTTGACCGCTAAATAAACGCTACGGTACTTAGCTTAGCGTTTTACTCTCGCGATGCGCAATATCGCTCAATAGGGTGCGCTATTGCGCGCTGTTTAGAACACTGAATAATACAAAGAAATAAGAGTATGAATGCATTCTTTTGATGTGTATGTCCGTTCCAAGACCTCATTAAAGCAGTTCGTCGAACAATATGAACAAGCATTGCGTAATAAAGTTGAGAAGGAGTTCCAATCTGATTTGAAGTCATTTTTACAAATGTTGCCGTGTGCGACACAATACGAAATGGAGTAGTAGTTTCAATCCGTTTACACAATTTCAAAATTCAGGGAAGCTCATAAGGAGCTCACGGGGAGGATTTACTGCGATATCATATCTACTTCGAATGGGCACTTTGGGACGATGTACGAGGTACGTGAGGATGTCATGTATGAAGGGTATTCCAAGAAAAAAAATTCTTCATCTCATTGGACATATAGAATTGTAATATTATTTTCAGCTGTCATTTGTTCGAGTTTCGGGAATAGTTTGTTGGTATTCGATTGCATTATTTAAACTTAAGATGTGCAGTTATTTTATATAATCGCATTTAATGCTCTTATATATTGTAAGTGGAGCAATGATGTACTACAACCCCCATTTACTGGACCAAGGTGACTTAGGAAACTGAGGTTGGTTTATGCTTGATAACAGAATTGTCCATCCATGCAAAGAATAGAATGTTCATAAAAAATGATTTTAATATTTTCTATATATGAAGGGGGCTTTTTTTTCTTCTGTGCATTTGTTTCACTAGACTGTGAATGCATTGTGACTTAATTTATTCAAGGTATGAGTTTGATGAGAATTCTTATGGTGCATGTGTTGTACGGGAAGAGAGAAATTAAGCTAGTTCTCAGTTCCCAGCAAAAATGGCTTGTTTGTCGAAATTTCCCAAGCTTATTATAATGTCTATTTTGCTTCGGTATATGAACGGGTCCGATGTTGAGTCACTCATTCTTCATCTTCTTCTGCTATTAATTACTTGTCATTGACACTTTTGAGTCTCACTGTCGAGCATTTTGGAACAGATCAATTACTGATGTTCTTGTTGTTAAACTCAAATTGAAAGATTTTCAGACAGAAACGAAATGAAATCCAGTAAGATGACATTAGAAGGAGTATTGTCGCTATATGAAGTTATTCTTTGGAGAGTATGGATAGAGTTGGATGAGAATTGTAGAATGATGAATGAATGAGATCGACTATAATGATCTCATATCACTAATTATGTCTAATATCATTTATAGAATTATCATATATTTTAATTGTCCTCATATTTCAACTGCTAAACAAATGGAAAACTCATAAGTACTAGTTCTCCTCCATCACTAGAATTATCATTATATCAACAATTAATCGTTTTCATAGACTGCAACTTCAACAACAGTTGAGCTTATTTAACAGCTTGCGGAATTTGGAACTTATTTAAATAATAATTCAAAATCAAATCAATGGACCACAATCATCTTCATGGTATACAAAATAAATAAGGAAACTCCATAGGAATGCAATCACTCTTTTAACACAAGACATAGTAATCCAACACTTTAACAGCTCTTGTAGGTAAGAAGATACAAATGTACAGGACAAAATGTTTACGAACATAGTTCACATAGATTCGGTCATAATAATCCTACATATACAAAAATTCATGTAACCGTTCGATAAACAACTACTAATCAAGGCGACCCCTCCACTCATGTATTCGACTTCGTGCTACCGTTTGCCTTGCATTACCGTCACGTTCATCGAAATCTAAAGGTCTACGTCATCGTTCACGTGAACTCGAGATTGGAACATGTGCGACATATTGTCAACTCTTTCAAGCCTCATGGTTAACTGAGAAAGTGCTACCACTAGACGATTCACCGCTTGATTTTCCTTGACAACCCAATCCCACAAACCACAATTGTCACTACAACAAAGAAATAATCGCCCTTTCTTTGCAATCTCCTTCTCCACCACGAAGCACTTATCAAATCCATGCTTGCATGATGGACATCGGTGTTTCTGTGGGCATTCGGCAAAGTAGTGGCTTTAAGATCTACAACTATGACATATTCCAACATTCTTTCCAACCATTCTGCAATGGGAATAAACCACATAGCATTGTCAACTCCTGCAAACGCTAATTCGACATACCAACCCACACAATGACAAGAAATTAAATCACAATTCAAGGGAAGAAACACTCAGCAGCCATCATAACGAACATACGAACTACAAAGTAGACACATAAACAAAACGTGATTCTATGATGATTGAAGATGAAAAACAATGACACTTAGACAAGATTTGTAATTCCATAACATAGGACACCTTCATAAAATTCAATTTAATGACATTTTCTTCTCCATCCACTAGTATGAAATTTCCCAACAAAAATTGTCAACATTTCAATCATGTAGGTCAATAGCATTCGAACATATTCCAAACAAAACAACAAATAATATAAGATATTAAACATGAATTCAATAACCCAGCTTCATTGAAGGAGGAATTACATTCCTTGATAAGTTTCATTAAAATGAAGGGGATTACACGTACAAGAACAAATATTGAAGACAGAGACGAATAGCAAAGTAACAAGAGACAGCGAAAAGGAGACAAATTCAAAGATGATGAATTGAAATTAAAAAATGATAGAGATAAAGAAGGAGATTAAGTTAAGAGAAGAGGAACTACAG
>CAIGRQ010225325.1:0-17675 GCA_903798375.1 Fraxinus sp. D2006-0159 | reverse complement strand
TCTTTTCTTCAAGTAAATCTATCTTAGCACGAAGGGCCTCTTCTTTCATTTTCTCCTCATATGCCTTAGTTTGGAATGAAAGCATGTTTATTTCCAAAAGAATCGTGGCGTCTATTCTAAAGACCAAAGAAAAAGGCATTTCTCCTGTACTAGTTCTTGAATGGTGCGGTAGGAGCACAATAAGCTGGGAAGCTCATTTGCCCATGCTATCTTAATGTTGTCAAGATTTGCCTTGAGTGTATGCTTAATGATCTTGATAATCGCTTCCACTTGGCCATTAGCTTTTGCATGATTGGGGGTAGACAACTATTTCTTTATGCCAAATTCNCTTAATGATCTTGATAATCGCTTCCACTTGGCCATTAGCTTTTGCATGATTGGGGGTAGACAACTATTTCTTTATGCCAAATTCTTCACAAAAACTTATAAACAAGCATGATTGAATTGTTTTCGATTATCAGTTATGATGGAGTAAGGTACTCCAAATCTCCATGCAATGGATTTCCATATAAAGTCTATTTTTTTTACTTTGTAATCTTGGCGAAAGGTTTGGTTTCAACCCACTTAGTAAAATAATCCACAACTATAGTAGCGAACTTTGTTCCTCCTTTCCCAATTGGTATAAGGCTAATTAGGTTGGCCCCTGCAGCTAAGCGGTGGCACTTATCATATTTTCGCACAAACTCTAGGGCATCTCATTTAAGGGTTGGATAAAAGTAATCCTGCCTTAAAATCTTATGGGCTAACGACTGTCCTTCAGAATGATTGCTACAAACTACCTCATGAACTTTTTGCAAGGCATACAACGCTTCTTCTTCGTTCAAGAACAGCAGTAGGGAAATTGCATACTCTTTCTTATAAAGCACATCGTCCAACTAGGTATACATGGCTAACATTATTCGTAATTTTCTAGCTTCAGTGGGATCTTCTGTAGTTTCCAATTTTAAGGTATAGGTGATTTTGTCAAACCAAGTAGGTTTTAGGTCTATGACCATCGAGATCATACCTCATCTCTCAATGGTGGAGTGTTGTAGCTGTCTTATGGGGATAATGTCAATCTCTTATATTGCATCTGACCTAAGTGATAGATCATTAGCGGGATGGTTTACTCGTTTTAGCGAGGTCAAGGTTCAAATTCCAACAACATCGATAAGGCAAAATATAAAATCTTGCTAGTTAGATCATCAATCAAAAATATTTCTCACACTAACTCAAATATCAAAAACAAACTACTTCAAATATTTCTCATCTACTACTTGCATCCCTGAAATAAATACTAAAATGAATAATGTCTCCCCATTTTTATCACGAATAACAAAAAAAACACATAATAGAATCATGAGATCAGAGAATGCTTTTTCTACTTTTATAAAATAACATCTCTTTCATGGATTTTAAATATAATATCATGTCTTGAAAGCTCAAATCACGTGATCACTTAAACAGTTGGTTTGCTTACTTATACAGGTATAATTCATGAAAAATGAACTCTTCTGTAATTAAGTCTCGAAACTTTAAATAAGTGAAAAAGGATATTCATAAGATATCAATGGTGAATGATTTTTTTTCTTTTCTCCCATTTTTTTTAATTGTTATGTGCAGATTTTTCTTCATTAAACTTTTTAAATGACACTTTTAATGAGTTTTAGGCTGATGACTCCTAAGTCAAATGACTATAGGGCATCAAATTTTCAAATAGCCAGCATGCTTAATTACTAGAGCTATAACAACTATGAAGAGAAGTATAAGATGCATCACATTTTTCTATGAAATTCAAATCTTTTTGGAACTCGCTACAGTTTTCTTTTTGGGGGAACATACAAGAGCTTAGGTCAGCTAGTTAAATGTCATCTCAACACATTGATGACTGTCATCCTAATTCCCACATATGTGATCAAGACTCATTAACAACAATTTAATGCGCGCAGTTTAGATGATACATTAACTTATACCAAGCACTCCAAACAAGCTCTAAACAATGTTGATGGAAATTTTATTTAACATTTATTAATTTTATTAGTACTTGATCACAAGATAACATGTCCAATCACTTTAAACCGTTATAGCATCAAAAATCTTTTTCCCCCTTTTTTTAGTATTTTTTTATTTTATAAATCAAGTAATGCAAAATAAATGAGATAAGGAAAAAGTTAGAGTGCATACATTAATAGTTAGTTATCATGAACAATGCAAATACATGTACCTCTAGACTTACTCAATGAGGTATACAAACACTCTTACCTTGAAGAGCAACGCGAGAAACACTGCAATTTATATCATTTTGACTAGAGAGTTAACTCTTTGTGACCTAAATCTTCTTAAAAGAAGATGTCATCTTAGTCAAATAGCTCATCATATCAGTCAAGTAACTCACTTGGTTAGTCAAGAATCTAATATGAGTAGTGAGATTTTGTTTCTTGTTCCTAAACAAGGACTTACGGCACCTAAGCCTTATGTGACCTAACTCACCACAACCTAGGAGTAATTATAGGTTTCAAGCTTTGAACCTTAGGTTGAAGAAACCTATGTTGCTCAGATAAACTCTGTCCTAGAGCTCCTACATTTTTAGACTTGATAGCATGTGCAAACTTATTTTTAGAAGATAAAGAGGTATGAGAATTTGTTTCATATAGCCTAAATGTCTCCTATTCCCAACTAGTTTATTCAATCCTAACATGTTGTCAAGCTTCTTAGATCCACTAGAAAAGGATGAAGTTGGACAATAGATTTCTCAAGATCACTAGTAAAAGTCTTAACTTTAATTTCTAATGACTCTTTCTAAACCCTGAACTCATTTAATCTTCAAGTTTAATTCTCAAGTTTGACTTCTAAGCTCTCTTTTTCTAACTCCAATTAATGTAATTTCTTAAAAAGTAGAGCTACTAACTTTCTTCAACTTAACGTTCTCCTCAAACAGCTAGTCAAATGCCTCATAAACATCCTTCTCATCTTTTTATTCTTCCTATGAAGAGTCAGATTTCTCTATATCTTTAGGTCTCTTATTCTCCTTTACATGTTTACTCTTAACCAAGAGGCAAACGCCATCTAATTCACAACCTCATCCGAATTAGAGTTCTCACTATCATCATCAGTGAGATTAGAGTTCATAGCCTTACCTAAGGTTTTTTTATAACTTGGGCACTCGGCTTTAACATGTCCAAAACCTTGACACTCATAATACCTCACAAATTGAGACCTCTTCCTAGCATCTCTAGTATCACTCTTCTCTCTTTTGTCTTTATTATATTTACTAGTCACTCTTACACTTCTTGGAATATCTCATATTAAGAAAACTCATTTGACACAATTTACAAATAGTAATGACTAATGGTTAGAACCCACAACACCTAGAGAGTAAATGAATTGGCGTATAATGCAGAATTAAAATTAACAAGCAATAATATGCAACAAGTCACAAATTATTGTCTCTAGATGATAATTAATTCAATTTAAACCATAATTATCACTCAAGCATATAGATATCAAAATATAAAAGTAAATCAACACCAGATATGTTTACAAAGAAAAATCCTTGAAAAACTCTTCACATAGATAAAAAAATCACTGGACAAACCTTGCCAAAATGATCCACTAGAAAAGATAACTTATAGTTGGTTTAGACACAACTAAATATTAGTAGACTCTGACAACCCAATTTGTAAATCACAAAAGAACCTCTTCGATTGTGCTCCCAGCACTTCTAGCAACTCTAAACTTCTTTTCCCACAATGTGGGTCACCAAAAAAGAATCTCATTCTTCTCCAACTGGAACTCGAGTTGCCACTCCCCACCTTTAGAACTCTATAGGATTATTGGTAAAAGATTTTACGTTTGATCTTTGGATCTTTAGTATTTTGATCTTGTGCTTGATGCAAGAGATTTATGGAATGTGTTATTGATCTAGGATGTTGTATCCCTAATTCTGCGTGAAGTGTTTTCAATGGTTCATAAAATCTTAGATGAGTTATGGTAAACTCTCCTTGATGTATCGGTTTATGACTTTATTTTCTTGTGGAAATTCCTCAAGATTTTCCTTATTTCTTGAGATCCTCTCTTGGGATTGGTAATGCATTTAGGGATTGATGTGGCAATTAATTTACAAAATTGATTTTTCTTAAGGTGGTTGTTTGCAAGCCTCGGAGCCTTGTCCTACCATCCTAGTGGAGAAGGGATCAGCGCAGGATCTGACACCACCACTTACTACTTCGAAAGTTGTAAGGGATGACGTAGCATTTTAGTGCAAGATTTCACACTACTATTTACTACTTCGAAGGCCGTAAGGGATGACATAGTATTTCATTGAGCGAAGCTTGTGTTTCAATTCTTTCCAGGTGAACAAAGACTATAGGGGAACATGTGGTATGCTGACACTAGCTCACGTGGTTCAATTATTTTGGGTTTGACATATTTACCCTTTCCAATAAAGACAAAATAAGAGAAATTGAAGTCCATGCACAAATAAATGGGTTTGTTGGTTGGAATTCTTCCAAAAGGATCTATTGTGCCAAAAATGCAAAAGTTTGGGACCATGAATGCCAAGTTTTAAAGGTTTGGACCAACAACTTAAGATGTGCAAACATTTAGGACCATTTATGCCAATTGTCCTTTTCTTATCGAAAATGCGTAATTTTTTGGAAAGACACTAATCTATTGGGTAAAGATATATTCATAGCACAAATCACATTTTAATTACGTTTAATATCATTAATCTTTACTCAGGGTAAGCATTTATGTCTTTAACTTTTTTCGATACATTCTTTTATTCAACGTTTGATGAATGAGAAATCTCGTCTTCAATAACGATTCCGTTCCATGGATATGAAATGATCTAGTTGTCCATATGCGTGACAAAATATATTTCCCTAATTTTAAAGCGAGAATATATAATATTTTAACAGAAATAATCAATAAGGACAAGATGTATTAATTAGATAGTGATTGAAGATATAATTCAATTTAAAAAAAAACATGGTTCATACACAAGTGCAAGTGTACAACAATGAAAAAAATTGAGGACATTAAGTACAATTAAGCAACTCATTCAAATTGTGTGAATATAATTTACCCTTCCCTATTCAGCCTTGGTTTGGGAAAAAATATAAACGTTTTAAGTTATAAATAAATGATAAATAAGTATATACTAATTGTGAATCTATTGAAATATATAATTGGAAATAAGTCATTTATAAATGATCTATAATTTTTTTCCAAACAGAGGCTTAATCATTAAGTTTGAAATCAATGTTCTCCATAATTAATTTATTGATGATTAAATTCTTTGGTCGAGTACTTGTGCAATGATAATGAGAATGAGAATAATGAATACATGCTGAAGAAAAGAAAATGAGTACTAATATTACTTTTTCTATTCAAAACTTTTGTACATATTCTCAGTCAAACTACCAGTTTTATTTCAAACCTCATCTGACAAACTAATCAGATGAACAAGCCACTAGAAATCAAAATAATCAGTAGAGATGAAAAGAATATATGATCAAAACCTTACATGTACATAGGCAAACCAACATAGTTCTAAATCCTAAGAAGCAGCTTGTTGAGCATGGATTTGGGCCGGTGAAAATGAAAATAATTTAGGGTTAGCAAGAGATAGTCCCATACTAGATGGAGTCATGCCTCCGGCAGAGGCAATAGCGGTAGTTGGAGAGGCGGCAGCGGCGGAGGTGGTGGTGGTGGTGGATACTCGTTCACAAGAGGGACACATTGAGAGGGTTGTTGCAGGGAGCTGCATGTAGAAAGGCTGAGAGGCTTTTAGGGCTCTTAATTCTTGAAGCTCCTTTTGTAGCCTCCTATTTTCTTCTGTTAACGTCTCACAGCAGCTCTTCAAATACTCACAATCTACCTCAGTCTGCTTCAACTTGGTCCTGCATGGAAATCATTAATTAGTGTACCAAACAATAATTGTTTCATTAAATTTTAACGAGAACCAACAAATGTTTTCTGAACAAAAACATTAGTCTTCTTCTTTTTTTGAAACACACAGTACCTAGCTCTTCTGTTCTGAAACCACACTTCTACTTGGCGAGGACGAAGATTCAGCTGCTTTGCTAGAGCAAGCTTCTGTTTCTGCAAATATCAATAAAGAGATGTATAATCAGTAAAAATCCAGCTACTATCCATATGCCACATGAAATATAAGCCGTTCACAGATGCACAGAGATGGAGATTGTTAAACATAAATTCCTACTTCGATAAACAATAAACATACAAGGCAAGATACTCCAATATAACAAGGTTGATCTCAGGTGGAACGCCAAATAACCCTTTCAAGCTCAAACAAGCAATCTGATCCATCTAAAACTTAAGCAAACATCTGGATTTCAAGATTCGTGTGCTCAAACGAGCCACCGTCTTGCAAAGAATGTTAAGGTAAAATCTTTCATGGATTAAATATCAAAATAATACAAAGGGGTTTGGAACTTTTATAAGGAACCAAGTCTTGAAGGACAAAACATCATAGCTCATAACAAAAGAGACAAGAAAACGTCGTAGTATATACGCTTACAGGGTTGAGAGTGCTTTGCTCTTTGAAGCTTTCTTCAAGAAAAGCAGACTGTTCTTTAGTAAGTCTGAGTTTTTTCCTGGCCATACTATTTTCTTCATCATCACTTGCCCTTGAAGAAGCCCCTCTATCTGCATCAACTTCAAATGTTACTGTTTCAAAATCTCTTTTTCCCCTTCCATTTCTGTAGACTGAAAAGTCCATCTGAAATGATGAGACTGTACTATTTGGAGATGAAATCCCCATGGCTTCCTCAGCCTCCTCCACCCCTCGAATCCTCCGGAGTACGTTCCCCGGTTCAACAACCACTATACGAAACAGAAAAATCTCGAAAGATTAAGACCCGTGAAGAAAAAAATAAAACCAGTAATCTTAACATCTGCATAAAAAACAGAAATTTCTAGACTATGAAGAACAAAGAACTTTACCATTTTCATTCAGCCATGGAAAATGAAGCTTATCGAAGGAAGTTTGACTCCTAGGAACAGGAGAGAAGGGCATAAGATCAAGCTGAATCGGTAGATCTGAATCTGATGAGACTTTTCCTCTGGTTTTAGCTTCAGCACTTGTCTCGCCAAAGGCCATGCAGAACCCTATATCATTCCCAGCAATCTGTGATTTGTCAAGAAATGTGAATGGCTTAGGTGTTTCCCCTAAACTCAAAGCCAAATCCATCTATATGGAGAGAGAGAGAGAGAGAGAGAGCAGAAGGAAGATAAATTTTGATGGAAATGAGTTATGGATTAAAGCGAACCCATCCCAGAGAATTTAAAACAAGTCCACTGATTGAAATCTGAATAGACTAAAGAAAAATGAAAATGAAAAACCTCACAGCTTCATCTGACAAAGTGCTTTTAATATGATTTGGTTTTGTGCAAGTAAAGGTTGACAGAAAATCCAGGGTTGACAAAGCGCACGTGAATTCACATAAATATACAGTGTTTCATACATATGACTGCTAGAGTGTCTTGTATAATGAACAAGTGGGATTCAATCTGTCTAGACAATTATGACCATGTTTGGTAAATACTAGCATGCAAACCCATTTTGTATCACGCGTTCTATTAAAATTTTTACTTTTCATAAAATATATCTTCATAAAAGTATATATATCAAAAATTCTCACATCCACTTTTATACTTCTAGACCATAAACAAAAGTATATTAGTTAACGAGCAACCAAAGCATCCTCGGTGAAAAAAAAAAAAAAACAAATTGGAGTTTACAGATCTAGTTTGAAAGAGATATTACCGAGCAATACTATTGTTGAAGTTGTAAACGCGTAACTTTAGATGATATCAGGTGAGATTTTATAAAACCTGTTTGAGTCTCATTTTTTGTCAAAAAAATAAAAATAAAAATTGAACTTTGGAATATAAAATTAATGGAAAATGTGTGATTAAAAAATAAAAAAATGTTCTAAGATTACATTTAGCCCCTGTTTGGGCCACATTTTTTTTTCATTCTCAGAAAATTCTTCAATAAAATAATATTTTTCATCACATCAATAATTTTTCCTTCTTTTTCAACCATATATTTTCCATCACATCAGCAAAAAAAAATACATGCTTTTAAAAATAATGTGCACCAAACGGGAGCTTAATATTATTCTGTTGAAAATGTGCGATTAAAAAAATGTATTTTAAAAATAAGGAATAAGCACCAAGAATTTTTTTTTTGGGAAAAACCACTTGTACCGAGGGGGTGGCTACCGAATTGGCTACCCCCTCTCACAAAAAGCCGACCCCACGTGTATTAAAAAATTTCGACCCGTGGTCCCCACTTTTTTGATGTGAGTGGGGTGTAGAAGATTAGGTAAAAAATTAGGTACACGTAGCACGACCCTTTTTTTTTTTTTGTCAAGTTTGACTCGCGTTAGTTTCTGGAAGTATTAAGAAATAACATTGGTTGGTATCCTATGATTGATTGTATGAATCAAGATGTTTTCCCTCCTTTTATTGCATTTATGGGGAGTGTACTAAAGAATTGGTGAGCGTGGGCCATGTTTGAATAAATGAATGAGTGGTCCCACGCGCATGGTGTGGCTTTTGAAGAAAGGGTTTACCCAAATATCGATCAGAGTAGTAGATGAGATGAGTGGGTCAGATAGTGTCATGCTTTTGGGATCACTGCAATTATTGAAGCATGCAACATTTAATCATAGGTGTGATAACTTAGAAGGAGAATAATTAATTGATAATATATATCTAGTCCATATTTGGTATATATTAAAATTTTCATTTTCATTCTCTACTCATTTTCAATCACATATTTTTGAATAAAATAATATTTTTCATCACATTAATAACTTTTCTTTCTTTTTTAACCACAAATTTTTTATCAATCCATTATTTCGTAATACATTCTTCTAAAATAATGTGGCTCAAATACACCCATAATACTATAAGACATAATATTATAAGACAGATCAATTTATTTTAACAACAATGCTAAATATACACATAAAGTTTGACATTATTTTTGACATTATTGTTTTCAAAAAAATTGTTGGCAGGAAAGTATATATTTTTTGAAAACTGTCAAATGCATGTCTCCACATGACATGATGTAAATAATGATGCAAAACAAGTGTACATGTAGCATGATTATTATTTAAGTATGAAAATTTGTCGAGATCTTGTTTATCAATTAATTGATATGACATGTTATTATTGATTAGTAAAAATATTATTCAGTCCATGTTTGAGATCAAATTTTTTTTTTTTAAATTCAACCTCCGTTTGATTTTCATTATTGTAAAATGAGAATGAAAAATATAGTCGTTATTAGGCCCCCACACAAGATATAGAAATTCAAAATTGATGGTTTGATGTGATAGATAACGGTCAAATTTTTCACTTTTATGAATGAAAAATGAGAAACAAATGGATGCTGATTATTTTGTAAATTTATATTCAATCACACATTCTTCTAAAATAATAATTTTAAATATAAATTCAAATTTTTTCCCTACTTTTCAATAATTCATTTTTTAAAAAATTAAGAAAATAGAACTCAAACGGGAACTTAGTAGATCATTCTCTCTTTGTATATATAGTTGGGATAATATATAGGAGATATTGTTGGGATTTTCACACTCAAGAAGTATTAAACTATAAAACATCGAATCAAGCACACATGAAAACAGTGAAACCACCCTGAAATGTTCACCCAATTTCGCCAAGTCTAATCTTGGGCGCTCAGAGGTAAAAGAGTCTGTTACTATGCAAGAACCTTCCGAGATAGAGTTAAATATCAGTACAATCAAGACTTAGACCACACACCGTCATCGATCCATAAGGATCTCTGATTTCAACCTATACTATACAAGAATAAGAAAAAAAAATAAAAAAACCCACTTCAATGCCTTCACTGTGCAGGTTTACCGACTTCGAATGGAGATAGGCAACAATCGATCTACAGGCTCAAACTCTAATTTGCAAACTGAAAAAAGAGGTTACAACCAAAGAAGAAGAAGAGAGACAGAACCCTCGAGAAAACCAGAGAAAATACCGCTAAAAGAAAAATTCCAATCTGAATGAGAATAGCCATTCATATTACCAAGTAAGAGACGTTTTCAGTCATTGATTAAAACAAACGCACCAATCTATCCAAAGAAAACACAGAATCCTGGTCACTTAAGTAGCCAATAAAATCTCACCAAGTTGACACTCAGAGGGTGTTTGGTACATATTAAAATGAAAGAATGTATTACTTTGAAATGATATGATGAGAAATATGTGGTTGAAAAAGAAGGAAAAGTTATTTATGTAATAGAAAATATTATTTTATTGAAAAATGTGTGGTTGAAAATGAGTAGAAAAATGAAAATAGAAAAAATAATGTGGGTCAAATAGGAGCTCGGTTGATAAAGCGTTTTTTTCACTTTAAAAATGAGTTTTAGAACTGCCTTTTGCAATCTTCACCTTAATTCTCAAACCTCTCACTCTCTAGTTACTACATTGCATGTGACAGTAATTTACCCTATATCATCGCCCAGGTACCTGCAAAAGATTAACTAGCGCCAATATGGATAAGAGATAAACATGATCTAAATTTAGTTACGGGTTGAATTTTAGTGCCTATATCAGATGGATTAACATTAGTTTAAATTTTTCCAAGAATAAGATCATGAGAAGATAAATTTTTTCTTGTGAAATGGTACTTTACCTCAATGTATTTAGACATTTCATGATAAATTCTTACTAAGTGAATCACTTCGACCATCAATAATAACAGGTGATTCATGCAAAAAAAATCAATTCACTTAAAATTCCTTTTAACCATAAACACTCTTTTACAGATTCAGTGATTACCACATATTCAACTTTAGTTTTGGATAAAGTGACAATGGATTGAAGTTGTGACTTCAATGTGATGCAATTATCATCAAGTGTAAACAAATAAGCAGTAGCATACTTTCTTTGGTCATTGTTAACATATCTCTTAAAAGTTAGCTGTTCAGATCTCTTTTCAAACGCTAATCATGTACTCAATGTCCCATCTATATAACTTAAAAGCCATTTTAACCTAACCTAATGAGTTTTGCAGGATTAGACATAAATCTACTTAGAAAACTTATAGCATAAGCTAAATCAGGTCTAGTAGTAATCATAGAATCTGGTAGTAATCATAGAAAACATGATAGATCATATGGCATTAGCATATGGGATATTCTTCATATCTTTCATTTCAGATTTAGAGTCATTGTAGTACAAACAATTATGATACTCACTTTTCTTGAAGCCAATTTTCAACACATATGTGTCAAACCTAATGTACCATTGTCTTGGATTTTGTTTAAGCCAATACAATGATTTTTTTAACTTGCATACATAATCCCATTTTTCCTTCACCTCAAACCCTTGAGATTGACACATATAAATGTCCTTATCTAACTTCCCATGTAAAAATATCATCTTGGAAGCTAATTGTTCAAGTTCCCAATTGAACAACTAGTGCAAGAATCAATCTTATAGTCTTGTACTTGATAATATGAGAAGATTTCATTCTAGTGAACTCCCTCCCTTTGAGTAAAACATTTGGTTACAAGACTAGCTTTATATGTCAAAGGAGGTCAAATGAAGTAATCCCATCCTTTAGTTTGAAAATCCATTAAATTGAACAACTCTTTGATTGTTAGGTTTCTTTTCTAGTTTTCATGTTTTATTTTCAAGTAAAGAATTCATTTCTTCCTTCATTGCATCTTTCCATTTCTTAAATTTAGAGCTATTCATGGCCTTTTCATAAAATGAAGGTTCTAAATACTCTAAAGATTCACTCTAGACTAGGGAAAAGTTACTCAAGTTATTTATTTTATATCTTGGATTTGGTTTTACTTGTCTTCATTCCCTATCTCTAACTAATTGATAATCTTGAGCACTTGTCTCAACAATGGTGTTATTAAGGGGTCTCAATTTGAGTTTCAACCTGAGTTTAAGGTAGATATACTTCACCTTCATCTATGTTACCAAAATTCTCATTAGATTGTTGAACACTAACTTCATCATTTTCAGGTTGGTGAGGCATAATTTTGCAAACTTCACATCACTCTGTGAAGGAGTCTTATCAATTTTATTTTTTAAACATGGAATTTAGTATTCATTAAACACCACATCTGTGATATTAATTATCTTAGTTTTTTGCACACCTAACATCCATACCCGCACCCCTTATGGGTACCCCAAGCATAACACATTTAGTTGCTCTGGGATCTAATTTTTCCTCAATCTGATGTGCATATGTAGCACATTCAAATACCCCAATGTGAAAAAGGTTTGGGGGTATTCCAGTTTACAGTTCCTGTGGAGTCTTAAACTTAATGGAACAGCATGGAAATCTATTTATAAGATAAGCACAGCTTCAGCCCAAAAACCTTTAGCTAATCCAGAACTAATCAGCATACACTTGACTTTGTTCATTAGATTTCTAATCATTCTTTCATCAACCCCATTTTGTTGATGTGTGTATCTAACTATTCTGCGTCTCACAATCCTTTTTGTTTGCAAAACTTATCAAACTCAATATTACAGAATTCCAAACCATTATCAGTTCTTAAAGTTTTTAACTTCTTATCAAGTTGATTTCCAAATTTTGAATTCTTGGATTGTCTCAAACTTAGACTTCAATGGATAACTCCAAACCTTTCTAGAGTAGTCATCAACTATATAAAGGAAGTACTTATTCCCACTAAAGGTAGGATGACTTTCAAGTCCCCATAAATCTGAGTAGACATAGTCTAAGGGCCTATTAGTGGTAAGAGATCCAGTTTCAAAGCTCACCGTATGAGACTTCTCCAACATGAAGGTTTTACAAAATTCAAGAGTTTATATTATATATTTCCCAAGTAATTTTTGAATACTTAGATATTTTAAACATTTATTTCCAATATGACACATTCTATTATGCCATAATTCAGATTTATTTTTCAGTTATTGTCAAAGAATTAATATATTGGGGAGTAACTCTTTATACCATAAGATAGTACAATCCATTTCTCTTGGATCCCTTTAAGACCACCAAGGACCCCTTCATCACTTTCAAAATGTTATTATTAGATTTGAAAGAATATCCCCCATCTTCAAGAATTTCAAATGAAATGAGATTTCTTTTCAGGTTTGGGACGTGTCTAACATTTTTTATTTGCTTGACAATGCCATCAAACATCTTGATAGCAATGTCACCAATTCTAAGAACACTTTTAGAGTTATTCTCACCTATATACACTTTCTTGTGTTCACTTTCTTTTTGGTTTAAAAACCAAGACTTATTAGGACACATGTGTAATGTACACACCGAATCTAAGATTCAGCCCTTATCAACTTATTCATTAGACAAAGTCATTACAAGTAGGCTGTCTAATTCAGAACCTACAACAAAATTATTTAATTCGCTATTATTCTGTTCCTTCAATTTTTTCTTCCACTCAATGTAATCTCTTTTGAAGTGTCCTAATTTCCCACAATCGTAACAATTTTTATTTCTTTTATCTATTGATTTAGATCTGGCTTTGGATTTAGATTTGAATTTCCTGTTTTGAACATTATTTTCCTCTCTCAGTTTTTCATCTTACGAACATGTTGTCCTCTCTTGAACTTGTTTTAGATTCTTTCTTGACCTCTAATTCTCGAGATCTTAGAGTATTAGTGACAATTGTTCGTGTTAGATCATCTCTTAAGTATTTTATAGCATTCTTGATATCCCAATAAGAATCAGGCAACAAGTTCAATTCTTATAATCATGAGCGAAGCTCTTAACTAAGATGCTAAAATCGCTCAAGTTAGCTTCGAGTTCTTTCCCAGTTCCATTTTGAAACTAAAGAGATTCTTTAACAGGTACACCTTATTGGGTAATGTCTTAGTAAGAAACAAAGCATCTAGGGCAGTTCATAAGGCTCTAAGAGTTTTGACATCTTCAACTTGTCTTACTATATTATCAAATAAATGCAAGATAATTGAACTATATGCAATTTCATTCATATCTAGAATCTCATCGGGCTTATGCTTAGCTTTAAACTCAGCAGAAAAAGTTTTAGGATCATCCAAGGCTTTAGCAACCTTTTGTTGGATCAATATGACCCTCATTTTCTACTTTCAGATGGAGTAATCACTATTCCCCTTTTCCATCGATTTTTTTTTTTTTAATTTAACCTTCGAACCCATCACAAATTTTGTAAAATGATGGATATTGCTCGTGGATATAAGTGATTTTCAATTTGAAATCACTTAAGTTGCAAGAAAGATTTTGAAAAACTTTTTGAAATTTATAACAAAGCAAGCTGATCTCAAAATAAAAAGCAGTAGCAAAATAGCATGCACTATCAAAAGCAGTAACAACAAATATTAATTCCAGTGTAACCGACAGAAGATCACACAATCATGCAAAGATTCTGAAATTATAAAACTTGCTTTAATATAACTAGTATCAATTTTATGCTCAAAGTTCAAAAACATGTACTAGAATATGTACTAGGAATATATTTAAAAAACAGAAGCAGAAACCGTGCTTTATCTATTCCACAGAAAAAGTAAAAGAACGATATCACTTAATATTGTTGTAAAACGATATTACAGAACCCCAAAAATGATTTCACACTCGAGGTTCACATAACATTTAGCTTTTGGTTTGTCCTTATTATTTTTAAAATACATTTTTCTTTCCTACCACACATTTTCCAATAAAACAATATTACATGCAAATTCAAAATAATTTCTCTCCAAAAAAACAGTCTTTTAAACTTACAGTTTATGTTGAAAAAGACAAAGTGTGTAAGATACATTGAGCCGTTGTTTGACAACCCATTTTTTACCATATATTCTTCTTAAAAAATATTTTTTCCTATGAATCAATGATCTTTTTTTTTTCTTTTTTGTTTAAAAATCACTTTTCACATTAATTACTCTCAAATATTTTATACCAAATATAGGCTAATGGTTGAGGTAGAGGTGGCAATTGAATTGAGTAGCTCATTGGGGCTTGATCTATATGTAGCTCGAGCTCATTTTGAGACGAGCCTGAGCTCGAGCAGAACGAGGGTCTCCCAATGATCACTGATTTTCTTCCTCTATAAATACCACACACAACAATTAACACACTGTCTCATATTTTTTTTTATTCTATAATTTCTTCATGATTCTTTATTACATACGCATACATTCATTATTATATATACATTCTATACTTTTTATCACATTCCAATTTTAATTATATTACATACATTCTCTTAATTCTATTATCTACACTGCATTATCCAATTTATATATATCATCTTTATTATCTACACTACATTCTATTACCTATATACAGGATCCTCGTGGTTTTGTTGAGGACTTGTTTTGGCGGCTACTTACCTATGATGCCACAATTTGAATTTTCCAATCAATTTTGCCATCTCAACGACATCACCATCCCCAATGATTTGTCAGAATGGATGTTGACTATACTCACGGAAGTAGTAATCCAATTTATTTGGATCACGTCGTGAAGATGCTAGCAAAGTGAAACTACAAATTCACGATACAAGAGAGAAACAAAAAGGAAAAAAAAGTTGCAAAAACTTTAAATCAATTTAAACGATTCATACTTTCAACATAGTCCAATAGTTTAAGGCCGTATTTAAATAATGCCAAACATGATTGACAACAAAAGGTGATCGGTACTACCCATCTCAACTGTCACTAAGCCAATGTACAGCCAAACATGGACTTGTTGGTATATCTCAAACACAACTGTTATTTGGTACTCCTTCCGGTGGAGTTTTTAAACACTGAGCACATTGATGAATTCAAAGGAAATAACTCGTGAACAAATGGTAAAGTTCGTTGCCAGTGCTAAGTTGCCGCTAAGCATAGTGGACGCTATTTCACAACTTTCGTGAAAGAATATCTCCGACCAAGGTACTAGGGATAAACAGAAACACATTTCATAATGACATAATATTCGTTAGAACCGAAAACCAAATTGATTACTGATTATATCGTTTACTTATATATATACAAGTACTTTATCATGATTTTAGTGATTTTTTGTTTCATATTTATTGTGTATCACATTTTTAATTTAATTGTACAAGATGATATGTAACATATCAAGGATTAAATTGATAGAATTACGGATGCACTAATATATATCATATATCACCCAATAGGAAATAAGCATTTGAGAAACTTTATGCACAAGTTGGTCAAAATCCCAAAAAAATTAAAACTGGGGTATGGCATAAATGAAACTCCACTTACTTATTATTAAAATCATGTGAAGAATATGAACATTAATCAATTAATTTTGTAACTATAGGCATGTAAAAAATGCCGATGATTCTATTTTGATTGATTACGATTGTAAACTAGCCTTTAAAGTAATTTTTTTTTACAAACCCGGATAAGATGATTTTTTTTAAAGGTCAAGACCGTGGGCTTAGCTCGGTCCACGAACCACAAACTGTAGGGCCAAGCAGAGCAATGGTCGGCTCGGCACGTCTTTGAACAACCACGAGCTTGACTAGTCTCTTGGACGAGTCGAGCTCATGGGTAATGGGGTCGAGTCAATTGGGCTCAATCTATTACCACCTCTAGGTTAAGAAACCAAAGTTCACAAATTTGAAATACATGTCATGTGACAACCACAAAAGAGTGCATAGGACCAAGTGATACGACAAACTGAATTTAATTTAAATGGAGACATGTGCACGTCTCATTGCAAATGAATACCATGGCACAATCATTTATATTCCCTCAATCTATTGGGTGGTACTATAGGTACATAGCACAATACATAAGAGCGTCCATAATGGACACATGGAGGCCCCCTATTGGAGGGGCCTAGGCCCTCAGACACCCCCTCAATAGTAGGGGCCTCCACGTGTCTATTATGGGAACACATAGCATTCCCCCAATCTATTATTGCAATCATACGGTCTATATATTTCTAAAAAGAAAGCATTCAAACTTTCTTCTTTCAACAAATAACTATCAAACTTGTTCATAACTTGACAATCGAAGAATTATTGTTGGGTTTTTTCATTTGTACCAAAATTGGATGACGATGAGTTTGACAATCTCTCAAATGTGTGCAGGCCCTCCCGTGAATAAAAAATTCCAAAAAAATATGAGCTCTCCCTCTATTGTGAGTGTTTGAGCAAAAAAACGTCAATCATTTTTAATAAACAAAAAAGTTACTTGTACATCAATTAGAGGACTGTAAATTTACAGCCCTTACAGTCCTCTAAGTGCTGTAAATGCAGCACTGTTGTTCAATAAATATAGCATGATTCATTATTGTTTACTTAGAAATCCACTTTCAAACTCGCAAGTCAGGAAGCTAACAATGTCATCAACTTTATAGATCTCACAATGGTGTATTGATCTCCATCCGCAGAGTGTATCTTGAAGAAGGCGGGGTCAATTCAAATCAGAATATTTGTATTGAAATTTTCAAGATTTACTGATTGGACTTATAAATGTAAGGTGGATCTTGAGCTGATTTGATAGACCCATTTGCAGGGGCAGTATACTACATATAGCCTATAGCTCACCCATAGGGCCTGCTATATAATGCCTAGTCAATTTCTTCAATGATCGCGACACCACTCTGTCAGGTCTCACAATTGGTTAGACAGTATTTTTATTTATTCATTCTCACAATTCTATTTAAAAAA
>CAIGRQ010225317.1:0-12857 GCA_903798375.1 Fraxinus sp. D2006-0159 | reverse complement strand
AAAAGTTTGTCCGCCTCTATTAGCCTCTACTGGCGGCGAATGTGGGGGAAGAACCCCTAACGGATTTTGAAGTTTCAAGGTTGCAATTTACATGAAATTGATTCAATATGCCGTTCTATATTTTTTTGGATTAGCTACCACAAGCTTCGTATGTGGAATGTAAGTGTATTGTACTAAGCCATAGAGCAATTGCTTTCCAATGATATCTGGTTAGTCGAGTCTACCTTGTCAAGCATGTTAAAATTATCAACGAAGTATTAATATTCATTATATTTTGAGATATATGCTCATAAGAAGGTATTGATAATTAGTTAGATAGACGTCATTTATTATGCTACGTGTAAGTGTTATGCCTGAAGTTCAATCAATTTTGCATATAAACACTTTTAATATATAATTGATGTATATTTATGGCAAGATATATTACTTAATTGAATTAATGTTCTAATAAATTAAATAATAGAATTCGTAGATTTAAGTTTTGGTAATTTGTTAATCACAATGATTTGTAATTGTAAGATACAAATTATATATTACTTGAATCTTAAATTGTCCGTAGTCGTAAGTAATAACGAGATACATATATCGTTATTATAGATAGATCATCACGTGTGACATTTCTTACTTATGAAGTAAGTAGTTGATCTCACAAGCTAAAGTGTGGTGACACTTGAATGAACACGTGAATGTTTTGTTATAGAACAAAACATTGGAGACCCGCTGAGAGATTTCATATGGAATGAATCTCAAATCGTCCGTGATCGTATGTAATAATGAGATACAGTTATCGTTATTACAGATAGACCATCACGTGTGGCATTTCTTACTTATGAAGTAAGTAGTTGATCTCACAAGCTAAAGTGTGGTGACACTTAAATAAACGTGTATATGTTTTGTTATAAATCAAAACATTAGAGACCAGTTGGGGAGATTCGACATGGATAACTATCTGGGTGTTAGTGATTAATCTCTAATGTCGGTAATGGAACTGATCATTCGACTTGATGTCATCATAGTGCTTTATATGAGGACAGTCATAGTTTGGTGGTGTTGGATGTTTTTATTCCAAGGGTCGATAATACAACATCGTTCAGGTATGTCATAATCATATGAAGGTTGTGAAATGATCAATAAACGATTCGTCACTTTTAGATAGTAAAAGATTATGATCTACATTTCATTCAGTTAATTTGATAACAAAATCCTTGACCAATGTGTACTTATAAGTCGAAAATGAGTTTTCGACTTACGCTGACTTAATGGTATGATAAGTAGGTAGTTGATCTCACAAGCTAAAGTGTGGTGGCACTTAAATAAACGTGTAGATGTTTTGTTATAAATCAAAACATTAGAGACCAGTTGGGGAGATTCGTCATGGATAACTATCTGGGTGTTAGTGATTAATCTCTAATGTCGGTAATGGAACTGATCATTCGACTTGATGTCATCATAGTGCCTTATATGAGAACAGTCATAGTTTGGTGGTGTTGGATGTTTTTATTCCAAGGGTCGATAATACAACATCGTTCAGGTATGTCAGAATCATATGAAGGTTGTGAAATGATCAATAAATGATTCGTCACTTTTAGATAGTAAAAGATTATGATCTGCATTTCATTCAGTTAATTTGATAACAAAATCCTTGACCAATGTGTACTTATAAGTCGAAAATGAGTTTTTGACTTACGCTGACTTAATGGTATGATGAAAGATATGATCGATAATTGAGATTGACGCATATTTATATTTCGTAATTGATCGGATCATATTGACGAAAAGATTATATTTCACAGTAAACGAACAAATTTGATTTTATTATACCACGTGACATTTTTGTCAAGTGTATTGCCTGACACATTGATAGATGTCAATATGGGACGACAGATGTGAATTGGTGATAAATTAAAGGGGTATTTTAATTTGTCGATTTTGATTAGATCAAAATAATAATTCACGTCATTAGGTATCGTAATCGGGAACCTAATGGATCACACACAAAAGGAGAACCAGAAGAATGAGATTCACCAATTAATTAATAAGTGTTGTACAATTATTTAATTTGGTTGCTTGTTATTAGCCCGAATTAATTAATTCATGGACCAAAATTAATTAATTGAATTAATTAAATATTGAACCGGGTTACGTTTAAGAAACGGGCTACACTCACTTTGACTTATATTAATAAGCCATTAGGGTTTCAGAAAAATTGAACAGAATGCAATTTATAATCTTGCTAGCACAAGAAAAAAGAAACTTTAATTCTCTCATTTTTGTTCCCTGTGTGGACTTTCATTAGAGGTTGGATAATGGAAAAACTGTGGATTGTAGATCGTGACTGTTCGTATTCCAAGATCATCGAAAGAGTTTGCAGAATCTACAAAAAAATATAATTTTTATCATAGTTTCCATCTAAACAAAAAGCAGATCCGTGATGGAAATTGAAATTATTTATTTTTTTTGTTGTGCATGATTAAGTAAATTCTCAACACTACAATCATGAACCGTAGAGACACTACTAAAATCTTGAAAATCTCTCAATCTCGAGATTTTGAATCATCGATAACGCAGCTCTCATAATCAACATGTAGAAGATTTGGCAAATATCTGATCGTACCTTGATTCTTAAGTCTAATTTATTCAAGGATGATATGTCATGCGTTAAATTCACAATCTATGAGTTACACAAAATATTGCATTATAGATTAATGCAGCTCTAACGTTTAACAAGTAGAAGCTTTGGCATGAAGCTTGTTGTAACTGGTCCCCCAAGTCTTATTTATTCAAGGATGACGTGATCTCACAATCTATGAGTTACATGGGATATTGCTTCATAGATTAATGCAGCTCTTATGATTAACAAGTAGAAGACATGGCACAAATGTCATACCTTGGTTCCCAAGTCTCAATTATTCAAGGATGATATGAAATGTCGTGGGCACGTGCACAATACTTCTCATCTGCATTCCTTTAGTTGATAGTGTGTTCCTTCTTAACTTGACATGGCGCGTATAGTTTAAGCACACAAAACCTCTGTTTTCAATTTTCATCATGTTTTTAAAGAAACCAATTTGTGTGTTTTGATCTAATTTGTCTCGATCAAAGCCATGGAGTCACACCAGTTCAGAAGCTAATATGGAAATGAAGGATGTCAAATTGTTGTTTGAAAAATGGTGAGATATTTGAAACACTTGATTTCAAATCCAAAGATTCAATTCCACAGGCCACACGCTCATGCTCCAGTTCCAGAGCACAAAAAGCTCGATTCCCAGTCGAGGACTCTATAACACAGAGTTTCTCAAGGCCATATCCAATTTCAGAGCATGAAATATCTGAAGTACAGTTGCAGAGAGAAAGCAAGAGAGTTGAAATTGATACTACCCCATCTTAGGCCATAGAAGAAAAGGAAAGTTGACAATAAGCACTTTGCATAGAAACTATAGGTTAAAGAAAGTAGAAGAGAATTTGTATAACACCATTAATGCGTGTTAAGCACTGATGAACAAGGTTGTCCACTGAAATTGTTTGAAAACAAGTCAATTTGCAATAATCTGGCGATAAAACTTGTACCGCATGTTATGAATATAAAAGCCAAAAAAAATATGATAAGATGAAAAAAATAACAAAAATACAAGATTTAACGTGAAAACCCAAATTCGGAAAAAAATCACGGACGGAGACTCACTATGATCAATAGCAAAGAAGTACAAAAAGATCTCGCAAGACCCTTAACCTATCTCAAAATATGTGAGTCTCTCTCTATAAACTAGATCCTCTGACTTTGATGTTATCTCAATACTATACAATGTTTTGCTATGTTATCTCAAGGCTATATCATGTGGAGTGTACACACACACACACACACACACACACATATAGGAGTCTAATTTTGGTGTTTTGAATGATGTAGAATACACGAATTTCAATTTGAATCGCAAT
Source organism: Fraxinus sp. D2006-0159 (assembly GCA_903798375.1). Lineage (NCBI taxonomy): Eukaryota > Viridiplantae > Streptophyta > Magnoliopsida > Lamiales > Oleaceae > Fraxinus > Fraxinus sp. D2006-0159. The sequence goes on along the minus strand of CAIGRQ010225317.1, from coordinate 8,921 downwards.
ATGAGATTTTTCTCCCGAATAGGTGGCGTTGACTTGCCTCAATCTTTCGCTTTGGGTGCCTAGGCGTCATCTCTCTGATGCAAAAAACATCTAAAGCCTTTTCATCCATTCCAAAGTCCTTTTCCTATCAAACTTCCAATCTTTGATAAATTTTAATTCATTTTCAAATCAAACTTTCAAACCAAAATTGTTTATGCCACCTTTATCAATCAAATAACCCAATCCTAATCCAAATAGGAATTTGTGTTATAATCCAACAATCTCCATCTTGATACAAATTCCAATGCAATGAATTATCCTTCAAGTAATTATCCAAGTAAAGTGTTCCAAACACAAAACTCCACCTCTTCCACCATGTTCTTCCGAGCATACTCAGCAATTGTGAACAAAATCCAAGCCCTACTTACCAGCATAATTACCTTGGGCCCTATATCGGCTTGAATCATCCCGTTCGCTACCAACTCCACCCAAGTTACCAATCCTGCTCAAATTTTCCCTACGACCAACCCGATCACTTCCAATTCCATCCGAGCCAACATTTATCGAACCATAAGCAACCATATCAGCCTCACCAAACCTCTCTGAGGTCTACATCTCCTTTGGTGATAGCTTCATCAATCATCATCATAGAACCTTGCAAGACATATAATCGGGACTTCGTCTACCCATTTACCACAACTTTGACACTCTTGCTAACTTTCAAAACTCCACTTCCACCGGTATACATGTACCCTTTGAATCAAGAGTACTCAAAGAGATAATATTTCACTTTAAGTCTGGATCATATCTTACATCACCAAGGGTCATGACCGTCCCATCGAACATCTTGATTTTGATCTTACCAATAACAACTATCTTAAAAGGCGAATTGTTTTTCATTACCATGTAATCCCTTGTAACAGTTTCATATGTTGCAAACTAATCCCTAGTTGGACACATATGAAAGATGCAAACTGTATCAAGAATCCAATTCTCATCAGGTTTGGAGTCACTGTCAGAAATAGCCGAAAAATCTCCAGCACTATAGTCTTCTACTATAAGACTAGCTACGTTGGAATTACCAGGTTGTCCCTTTTGATGTATAGCAATTAATTTATTCCTGTTCTGCCACTTCGACAATCTTTCTTCTTGTGCCCCTTTTTCTTGCAGAAATAATAGACTATATCACTGTTATTAGTTTTAGACATGCCTCTTCCATGACCAACCGAATCTATCTCATGAACAACAACTTCTGCCCGTGTCTCCGACTTAACGACTAGCTGCTTCATATTCTCTCTAGAATAAAGCGTGTCATAAACCTCATCAATGGTAAGAGTATCTCGACTCTACAATATAGTATCTCTGAATCTCATATGTGAAGCGAGAAACAAGCATAGTGTTAACACCGACCTCCGACGTCACTTAGTTCAATTTAATATATCCAATAAAGAGATGATAATGCGAGCTCGGATACATAAAGCTCAGCTCGGTTCTTTGTTGCTTACCCAAGAAGATTATGTAGTCCTTCGAAGCAGAACAATAACAATGATTGAGGATCACTGACAGGATATACAAGTTACCAATTAAGAAGATACATGTGTAAAGACCCTACGTCAGCGCCCACATTATCCTCCAATCAAAAGTCTTAGCTTCTCTTCCTAAGTAATGTATTAATTACTAGGGACCACCTGCACTAGTAACTCATGATCAACTGACAAGCTTGAGCTCGGCTACCAATCCCATCACGCCAACATGTATACTTCCTTAGCTCGGTATTATGATTGATAAGACATGAGTACTACATGCATGTAGATTTCTCCTATATAAAGCCTAGGAAATGGAAGAAAAAAGGGAGACGAATTCTAAAAGGAAAAATACAAACTTTTTACATTTCTCTGGCATTTCAAATATCTCCTATAATTAGAAGGGAAAAGATTGTTATTGTGAAAAAACCTCTATTATTCCATCAATCAATATCCATCGGAATTCGTACTCATTTCTTAAGTTGGCTTGGATTTTGTTTACACATTTTTCAACGTCAACACATAGCAAAATCAACTCTTAAGTTCTCCTAGTCATACTTGACTTCTATGGTCTCCAAATCAGCTACGATTTTTTTGAATACAAATAGATGACCTTTCAAAGATCCACATTATGACAAGCGGTGATAATATAAACGCTTCTCTAGAAGCAGTTTGCTAGTTAAACTCTGAGTTATGCACAACTGCTCCAATTTTAACTGTAATGTAGCAGTACTGTTCTCATCTATCACGTCTTGTAGAATTTGATCCGAAACATGAAGATGTATCTTTGATAGGGGCCTTTCGATTCTTACACTATTTCTTCTCTGTATCAAAGTTGAGGTTATCTTGTTCAGTCCCAACAGAGCATCATCCAAATTCAATTGGGCAAGAACTACTCGCATCTTGATCTGTCCAAAGAAAATTTAGTGTTGCAATCCAAAAACGAAATTTTAAACTTCATATTTGCTTTCTCGAAACAATCAAATCTCATTATGAGTATATCAAATCTTGTTTTAATAAAACCAAACTGGCTTTTTCAAGAACTTCGATCCTAGCTCTAATACCACTTGTTATAAAACAACTCAATTTGCAATAACCAAGTGATATAACTTATACTGCTTGTTATGAATATTGAAGTCAATAAAATATGACAAGATGAAAAGTATCACACAAGAACACGAGATTTAACGTGGAAATTCAAATTCGGAAAAACACTAGAGCAGAGATTGAGAATCTACTATGATCAAATAGCAAAGAAATACAAAAGGATCTCGTAGGAGTCAACCTATCTCAAAAATGCAGGTCTCTCTCTCTCTAAACTAGATCCTCCCAATTTGATGTTCTCTCGATTGCTATATAGTATTTTGCTATGCTACCTCAAGGCTACATCATGTGGAGTATATATAGAAACTTTATTTTAATGTTTTGAATAAAGTAGAATACATAAATTTCAATTCGAATCGTACCACGAGACTTTTCTCTCAAATAGGTGATGCCCAAGCACCACAAATGGTGCTTAGACGCCCAAGCCCAAGCCCAACGCCAACTCCCTACCTCATTCTTTCGTTTTGGGCGCCTAGGCGCCATCTCTCTAATGCAAAAAATGGCCAAAGCCTTTTCATCCATTCCAAAGTCCTTTCAATCAAACTTTCAATCATTGATGAATTTTGATCCCTCTTTCAAACCGGACTTGCAATTCAACATTGTTTAGGCCACATTATCAATCAAATAACCCAATCCTAATTCAAATAGGAACTTGGATCATACTCCAAAGAAATAGATAAGATTTTCAAAATTTTAATATTGTTCAATACTATTCAATGAATCAATTTATTGAATTCCAATAAAGCATACCATGAAGGTCTTTAACGTCAGAATCCAAAACTTTTAAGGGCAATATCTCTATTTTACAATTTCATCTTTCTGCTTTAGTCCCCTAATCATTCAGCAGTGATTTCTAATTTACTATCAACCAAACTGCCTCAGAAATTAGACAAAAGTGCTCCAGATTTTCACCAAAACTTTAAAGTTGATGTAATACAAAAACTTGAAATAGTTACATGAGCTAAAAGTTGCCAAAAGCTTGAGCTAGTGGCATGGGTCAAAATGGGACATAAGGCAAGATTTTAGAGCCTCACAAGTCACTAGCTTAATCATTTCCACTTATATTCGCAATTCAATGTTTTTCTTTTTCTTTTCCCCCCGAGAGTTGCAATCAACAAACTGTAGCAGTGATCTTATTTCACAGGTTTAAAACATATGAGCAGGGTCTCCATCATTATGTATTTTTTTCCCTGACTGAATCAATACTCTTTCAACTATCCAATTTACGCCTTTTTGCAGCCAGCCGGGGTCTCAACTGCGCAGAATGTCAAAATATAAGTCAAGATTTCCATCATAAAAGAGTATATAATAAGCACATTAACTGAGCAAACTGAATGGGATGAGCAGTTCCTAACAAAGTCAAATAAAATGTACAACCAAGCGACAAAGTGGCATCTAGGAATATCCTTCGAGGGATCTTTGATTTGAGAAGTAGACTAGATTCTTTCAAATAGTTCCCTATTATTGAGAAAAAGTTGTCACTAACTAATACATAACAATTATTCTACACTTGATTGGGGAATGTAACTGCAAAGATTAGATGAATTGGTTTCACACCTATGTAATTCACAATAAGAAATTAAGAAGATTTTCTGTATGCCGCAGATTCTGATTCAATAAAGTTACAGATTGGACAAACAATATAGAAATTTCATCGAGTTAAAAACTAGATTTTTCATTAGCAAATAAAAAATGTGAATATCATTTACACCCAAAACATCCATAGCAAATACAAGCAAATAAGTTTATGTCGGTAACATGCATGTAGATACAACTTCAAATTCAAAAGAACGTAATAACCGTTAGTCATGTAAGCGTAAAGATTACTTGCAGATGGCTGATTGATGAGGCAACAAGCTTTAACTAATAAAATAGTGAAAGATATTGAAGGGACGAGGGGATATTGACAGAGATTTTGAAATACGGAGTAGAGATTTAGTACTTCAGGCTTAAATTCCAGCGAAGTATATTTTAGTGGTCTGAAAAATAAAGTTCTTCAAGTTGTTATTTTTGCTGGAATAATCAGACCTGTTCATAGGCTCTTTGACCCCAGAAAACCTATTCCAAATAGGAAAGTTTAGATCACTGGGAACAAATTCAGAACCTACTGTAACTACAAAAAGCTTACATCATTAAAAGAAGTCCTAGTTCTAGCTGAAACCTAGTACATAAAATCCAATCCCTGACCAACTAAAATTAGTCTATTAAGAATAAGAATGATAGTCAAGAAAAATTGGATTCTTGCTCACAGTATCAACCTGCTTCAACTCTTCTTTAGATATCCAAGTGCATTCTATAGAAGGTTTGCACAAATACTTGATTAAGAAATGGTCATATTCGTGCCCGACGATGAAAAACCTCCTCCCAAGAAATCTTGAATAGCTTCTTAACCAATTGATCATCCACTGCTCTTTATCAGACTCCTTATCGTCTCCATCTATAAAATTCAAATAAATCTGCAACATTGAATATGGGCTTACTCCCAATTTTTCTACAAAATCTAACATGGACCGATCTTTCTTGGCTTGAGCTTAAGATAAGTAGCCTTTGGAACCTTTTCCTTCTCAAATGCAAAATAACTTGATGACCTCTAATGAATTTCTCAAATCTACGATTCTCATCAACTTTTTCTTTATACAACTTATTTTTAGCTTTGATCATGGCACACAGCTCTTCAAGAATAATTTTTATATGTTGAACAAATAACCTACATCTTTATTTAACTTGCACATCCGGCAATAATGAAACAAGATCCAATACATGCTGAGCCGTATGACCATACACAGCTGCAAAAAGGAGGATTCCTCCTGTTTTTTTTTTTTTTTTAAATCAAGTTCCATGTTTTAACGGGATCAAAATTATGTTTTCCACATAAGAAAGAAAGAAAGGAATTTATCTTCAAAGAAAGAGAAGCAAGGGGTAAAAAGAAGACTGTGCAGGTGTTGTCTGCACGAGATGATGATCCCAAGACAGCAGCAATGTCATTGATCACAGCAAAGCGACGAAAACTCGCAAGAATGAACAACAGAAAAGGGTATAAACCTGCAAGGATTTGCATAACTTACCATCTCTACGTACTTCAATTGCTTCATGACTTCTTCTGTGTCTAGCTCCTGAAACAGAAACATGAACCACATAAAATGGAATTAGGAAGATGCTGGAAAAGGAATGATATTTCATGAAATAGCTCTAATGATGAAATTAAAATTTAGATGCTAAACTACACCTTTGGAGGAAAACAATAAAAATAGAAATCCAAGGGAATGCCACGAAAATAAATCAATACTCAACGACCTTTGTCATACAAAATACTTGAGCAGCAATACAGATATGTTTTCCCTATCTAGACATCTATCAACTAATATACATGAACGCAGGTGAAGCAGATAAAATAGCATGTACCATGTGTAGAAAAATAATAAGCTTCAAAGTGTGAAACGAAAAAGTGGAAAAAGCAACTCATGGAATGTCCTATTATCTTGGAATAATTCAACTTAGTCTTGGGGAAGTGAACACCTCGTTGTCACCCTGGTTTCTTTGTACAATCAAATTGCAAGAGGAATTATTTCCAAGCTTGAGTGCCAAATGTTCTTGTTTTGTAATCAGGATTTTAACGAATTATAAGAAGATTGGTTATTGAATGAAGACAAGTCTCCAGTCCATATATACAGAGAGTGCTCAATTTGTTCCACTTGTAACAGATGAATCCATGAAGTGAACATTTTTGGCAATGGTAATATTCTAACAGGTGCAAGCAATTTGTGGCAAGGGTCAGTAATACCATATACTATTAAAAATATAGAGAAAGCAGCCAACTAAGAAAAAAATGCGAAAAAGGTTCCGTTCAATTGAATTCAATAGCATAAGAGAAGTCAGACAGTGACCCTCTTGTGAAACAAATAACTGAAAATATGTCCGAAGACCCAAATTAATTAGACATCTCAAAATGCTACTTGGAGTTTCAGAATATAGAGGGAACTCCTACATGACCATGGCATTCTTCTTTGATTTTGTACGCTAAACTGAAACTCAGACAACATGCATCAAATAAAGACGCTGATTCACGATTAATTAATCAATAAAATGGTATTGCATATGTAGCTCACTTCCATGTGAAGAATCATAAAACTACAAGAAGAATAAGCTTTAGCTGGCAATCTTTTGTGAGAAAATGATTCGGACCAATTAGATTATGAAACAAAATTTGAAAAGAGGAAACTCATGAACAATAATATAAAATGAGTAGAATACCTGGGGTACAGCACAATCTGCGTGAGCTGGATCCCAAAGAACACAACAAAAGCACTCCCAGCCATCAGTTTGAACTTCAAAAAGTGGAGCCCTGCAATATGTTCATTTCGGGGGGAAATTATGAATGAAAATATTTAGAAACACAATTGAATAGATGGAGATGATAGCACTGACTTCATCGTTGAAATGAACATTAGAATACATTGATCATATTCTTACTGCAGATACAAACTGCAAAATAGGCACTTCAGAAGGAGAATGATTGACTGATTCAACATTTTTACCAATCAAACTTGAAAACTAACTACATGCCTAGGCACAAAGAAAAACTTTTCTGGATTACAGAATCTTGTCGATTTTTCGCATTTCCTGAAAATTTTTCATTCGTAGATAATCATCATATTCTAGATATGTAATCAGCGATTCAGCTCAGCAACCTTTAGGTACAATGATGCAACACTCCAGGTTTTCTAATCATAGTCAGAACAAAAATGCTGACATATATATTACTTAAAGTTCAAACTATTGTCGCTTCCACGTTACTGAAAGTAAAAATTACTTCCAAAATACAAACTTGGCACAACTGAAAGCTTATGGCTGTAATTGTTTCTTAATGGATGAGTATTAAAATTCAATTCAAATGCGTTCTCCATAACTGGTTTCACAATATAACAGTGTCAGACATTAACCTAACATCAAACGTGAAGTGGCATACGGTGGAAATATGGGGAAATGAATACTGAAGTCCATGACCATAGCTCACTCACCATTCACCTTTATGCCACATTTGTATCCACTTATAAATTCAAAAATATTGGCACATAATAGTGCCAACTATGAACAACTGATATCTTAGATTCCTATGTGACAAAAAGTTTTCCAATTTGAATGTATTCAATTTAACCAGTCTTTTATCATTTATACCCTTGGCCATAAATGTGATCTATAAATACTCTGGCAGAATTAAAAAAGGAATACAAAAACATATTTTAGCCACATTCTACGTAAATCATGCGCTTTCTGGGGGGCAATGCTAAGTCACTTGGCTTAACAGTAAAGTTGAGATTTCAACATGGTTTGAAACAGATGTTTGTAGTCTTTCAATAAACACTTCATGCCGACCTGCTGCCAATCAACTTTCCAGTCTATTCACTCCAGTAGACATAATTTTGTCTGTCTTTTTTAGAGATGTAATCTGTTTATTCCTATCCTCAAAGGATGCAAACAGATGCACAAAGCCCATAGAGAAAATTACCACATAAAATTTAGCAGCGTCAAATATTATAAAGTTATAAAGTTACTCAAGGTACTTCTCAAAAACCAATATAACAGGCACCGTCTTATGAGCCCATAAAAATTATATATTGCTATAGAATCAGTGTCGCTCAGCACACAGAAAGTTCTCTCTCTCCTAATAGCTTAGCTACTCCATAAAATCCCTCCTTCAATATTCATAAACGGAGCTCTCTAACCTTCTCACTCACAACCTTCAATCATCACATTTCTTTAATAAAAATGGATTTTTTTTTCATAACTCAATATACGCCATAAAATCCCCAAAAGAGTTCATTTCTCCCGACATTCTTTCCATAAATTCAGTCGACATTTATCTCCATGCTAGTAACAATACCTATCACTGCTGATTAGCAACCCACTACAACAAACTACATTTTATCCTAATAAATTTGATGTTGGTTACATGAACCCACTTTTGTCATTCGATTCAGGCCATTGCCACTATTGGAAGATCCAATACTACACTTATCTTATGAACAAGTATTCCTACAAAAATTCAGAACTTAAATCACTATTGTTTCATAGATACTCAGGCTCTCAAAAATACATCAGGCTGGAAGTTCCTTCCCTAGCTATGATGCACCGACACGGACACGTGTGTCCGACAAGATACGTGTCGAATACGCCGTCACGCGATTTTAAAAAAAAGTACAGATACGATACGTCATCGACGCGTTGATTAAGCCCATGTTTGGTACACATTAAAATTTTCATTTTCATTCTTCTACTCATTTTCAACCACACATTCCTCAATAAAATGATATTTTC
>CAIGRQ010225303.1:0-16977 GCA_903798375.1 Fraxinus sp. D2006-0159 | reverse complement strand
AATTTGAAGTCCATTAATTTTGTATTTCTCTATGTCATCCAGTCTTTAGAATTAATGCAATTTAGTCCTTGTACTTATCTTGCAATCTTTTCTTCAATTCTTCAATAAACATAAAATTTTACTTACAAAATACAATTTAACATAAATTAGGTAAAATTTTATTCAAAAGACAATAAAATATCATAATTTAGCGCCGAGAATAAGTGTGAAAACTACACTTATCAAATAACAAAAGTTTTTATGGAAGATTTCACGGGGTCGAATACTGCAATGAACAAATTGTAGCCCAGAAAAGTACCTGAAGAGCTGCAATTGTGAAGAGTAGGATCCTGTGTATTAAACCTCACTCAAGTCTGTAAAACATATATTTTTTGTTAATTTTCATGTTGTACATATTTTTTGACAACGTTAATTTCTTCTTAAAAAAAATTGGAAATTTGTAACATGGGACAAGACATTTACCTTGTAAAGATTATAACAAAGAAAATTTCCTTAATATAAGTGAAGAGATTGGTTTCTTGCTGTGATCAGTTTACAAATCCTCAAATTATTTTCAATGTTTATTGTGGAGGCTATATATTTAGTTTCGAGGGATGAATTCTTGGATTCTTTTGTCATTTTCAATAAACCCTTCGTTTACCAATTAGAATTTTTATCCATCCTGCATTTCATAAATTTGGTTGAAACTTGAACCCAACGTTGCGTCGATTTTAACTTTTTATAACGAACAAAAAACGACAGAGAAAAGAAACATTTTACGAATATAATCCTTGTTAGAAAAACAACAACACTGTTTTTGGACATTTTCTGCAAAAATGACCTTTGTTTCTAGTGTCTAAGCGTGTAGCTCGTGAATTTCTTATACCACGATGCTTCTACTTTAGTACAGGGTTTGCGCTTACAGAAATGTTTTTCATCGTGATGGTTGAGTGTTTATTTAAAAAAAATAGATCAGTAAAGCAACGCGATTAAACGTTGAAGTTTCTTGTAATTCCTATTAATTTTAGTATTCCAGTTTGCCTTATGCTCTTCCTGCTGGTGTGAAGTTTCTTCTAGTTTATATCTTTTGTTGAAGTTTTTCTAAAATAAATGAGTTAGAATAAGGAACTTAAATGCATTTGATGGGTTGTTTCGTCGCAAAAAACTTCAGAATATCGCACCCTGCTCAAAACCAAGGTTAATAGTCTAAAGCATTAGGTTTGCTGCATATCTGATACTGTGAAAAGTTTTATTTGCTCCAGTCATGGAACTAGCACATAAAATAATAATTACATGTATTTGCTGCCTCAGAACAGCAGTTTTGAACAAAAAAAGTCAGCACAACATAATCAGAATATTCGAACACTATTGCTTATAGCCGGCTTATATTCCACTACCTAACTGTTGCAGCCATTAGTTCAGATTCAGTAGGAGAGAAGTCTTCAGCGCCACAATGGTTAACTATGCATTCCAGGTCCTTCACCAGCTGAAGTAAATTCATCCAAGAAAATAATCAATAAGTAAAATGCAAAAGTTCCACAAAGTGAATTCTCATTCTTCTCATGAGTTTGGCTGAAGAGGAATATCACCTTATTTATAGATGGTCGACTATTTGGATCCCAGCTAAGGCATTTATCTGTAACACGAACCATCCAGTATAGCTGGTAAAGATCAACACTATCCTGTACTAGGGGATCAATCAATTCCATATACTTCTTCTGTCTCAAGGATGGTCTTGCCTGCCAAGAAATAAGATGATATTACTTTTATGATTTCGAACAATTGTCTACAATAAGAATGTTGAAGTCATTACCCATCTCGAGAAGCTTTGGCCATCTGTATCTTCAATCGTCTTTCGACCAGTGATTAGCTCGAGAAGGACGACCCCAAAGGAATAAATATCTGCTTTGCTCAAGTCTATCCCAGTTCCTTCATATTCTGGTGGCAAGTATTCAAAAGTCTTTAGCACCCGAGTTTCCGAAGACTGATCTACATCTTCGTATTGACTTCTAGCAAGCCCAAAATACGACAGCTGGTCCATGACACAGAATAGTGGCATAAGAAGCATTAAATTTGCATAAAAGGCGATTCAATGCAATCCAGAATAGGATTAATAAATTAAATTTACCAGTGGATGGTAATCATGTGTAATGAGGATGTTACTTGGCCTCACACTTCCATAAATCTGTTTTCCATGTAAATATTCCAAACCTTTAGCTGCTCCATGAGCTATTTTTATTCTTCTTTCCCACGTGAATTCCCTTCTTTTGTCTACATATAAACAAGTACTGAATAAACGTGTTCGTTCTTTAACAGCCTAAGCTCTTTAGATGAGATGGTTCTATAATGCCTTTACCAGATAGATGTTTGCTCAGAGATCCATTGCAGACAAATTCATAGATTAGCAACCTATGCGTTCCTTTTGCAAATGATCCTAAGAGCATGGCCACGTTTTCGTGTCTGAATTTCCCAAGGATCTGAACCTCTGTCTTAAAGTCCTTTTCTTTAATGGTTTTCAAAGGGTGTGCTCTTATCGTAATTAGCTGAAGATCATTTAATTGACCTCTATAGATTTGCTTCCCTCGAATGGATAACAAATTTTCCTCGGAAAAGCCAATTGTTGCCAAATGCAACTCAGCATAAGTGAAGTCTCTTGTTTCTCTACCAATCCTTGGCCTTCTGTTCATGCACACTGAACAAACAGAATTTTCAAATATCTCTTCTTGTTGTTCGCCTGCACATCAAAATAGATGAACTTTCTGCTTATGAATTCTCTAAAGTATATATGAACGGTATGGACCTTATTCACTTACAAGTTTCTGTGTTGAAATGTCTGCCTGCGGATAATACACTAACTTCAGCATCCTCGACTCCTCTCACGGTCTCAACGCTACTATCAGTTTTCATCCTATATATTGCACAAGATAGGTTGTCCATGAAATATTTCTTATTTTTCTTGAGGTCCCTGTGGAAATCAGGTTGGAACAAGCCGCCAAGTATGAGTTGAATTTGAAACAAATTAGCTAGAAACGTACCTTATTGAAAATTACGGAGTACCTTGGAAGGATCACGTGTGAATAGCTTTTGGCATATTCCATGGCAACCTCTTTTAGAGACCCTACCTCAACTTCTGTGACGAACTCGACCTACAGGGACATTAATAAAATTTCATAGCATAGACAGAAGCGCAAATCTTAGACCTTTGAATTGAGATATTTGATTAATATGTAATTGATGGAACACTAAAAGTTGCTATGTACATACTGAAAAATTATATTCATGTTTTAACACTAACCTTTTGTATTTCAGCCTGCCTCCGAATCCTTGCAATACGTGAACATCTTGAATATTCATCTATCATCTGTTGAACTTCTTGTTTGATGTCTTCTTTTTTCTTATTAATCGTTGCACTCGAATGCAACCTGCTTTTGAATCCTATAGAAAACCAAGAACCTATTAAGAAAACAGAACCAACAAACAAAATCCAAGAAGTTTATGTAATTTTTGACAGCAACAAATGATGCATCACGATTATACTCATTTACTGAGGACTTATTTTCCACAAATCCAAGAATTAGTACCAATTCCACAACGTGGAGGATAAAATCTATTGACAGTCCTGAATGCTGGTATAATTCCAAGAAGCTTGACTTTGGCACCAGGCGCAAGTGACAAGCTGAGCATGGCTTCTCTAATGGAAACGGTACGTAGTTCTTTCGATGCATCTTGTATAATTAGCACTTTCTGATTGTTTGTACACATTGGTTACTGCTAAGATGTTGAATTGCACCTTCAGAAACAGAAGATTAATGATTCAACAGGGATTTTGCACATGAAATCTAAAGAACTTTAAAAGATTTAAGAATTCTGTCATATCCCATGCACACTTTATCACTTTGTTTTGGATTTTCAAGTTTATTTAGCAATGAACTGAAAATAGTAGCTAAAAGAATTCACGTAGCTTACTCCATACATAACAGAAAAACGCCTAAAAGACTTCATATTGTTGATTATTCATAATTTCAATTCAATTAGTGGCAAAAGAAAAGATATTTGGCTGCATAAAAACATTGTTTCTACCATATATCAAAATTCCATTTACTTCTTCGGCCAAAAGAGATACAGATGTATGATCTTAGCAAGCAGAAAAGCTAATAATCGAAGAACTAGGCAGTCTAAACATCTCTATAAAAAATTTCTTTATATTCATAACCAATAGATAACAGAATACCCAAAATTCAAATGAAAAGATCTTAAAAGGGACAAACTGCAATCAAAAGAATATGAAATTGAGGCAGAAAGTACCTATCAAATTTGAAAGAGTTAGATTTTGATTATTGAGGTTCTCTCAAGCTTGTTCGGACATATATTTTGAGCTTTCCATTAAGTTTTTTGTTGATTTCTACGTTATCCATCTTCTTGTCTAAAATTGTTCTAAAATTTTGGTAGTTTGTAATATGGACAAGCCCATAACTTTGGGTAGTGATTAAAACAAAGAAAAGATTCCTTCATAAGCGAAGGCATTGGTAAGTTGATATTCTTTCTACTGTAATTTCTCTGACACTGTGTTGTTTGGTCCTATTTCTTTATTCTCAGCCTCAAGTTGAATTTTCTCTAATATTTCCTTGTAGAGGCAAACATATTTTGTTGCTACCTAGTAAATGTAGGGATGGTTTCTTGTATTCTTTTTGTCCTTTCCAATAGTTCCCACATTTAGTAATGGATGCAGAAAAACGTATACAACTATTAAGGGTTAAGGCCAAGAAGCTATGAACGAATAAGAAATTATTCTTATTCGTCTGAGTTCTAGGTTGCATCGTGCTGATCTTAGGTAACAACTTAGGGATAATGCCAACATATATGAACACCTGCCCTAACTAGACAACTATACTGTATTATTAAATAAGAGAAACGTGTGACAAAATTTAACTTATGTTCTGTTGACCATTATACGAACGAGACAATAATTTTTGCAGTAAGTCGAGAGTTAATGAACAAATTCCTACACTAGCCATATCTGGACAAGTTTAATGCATAGCACTAAACCCCACTACATAATGACAATCAACATTTTAAATTTTTCTTCTTTTCCTTGCTACTGCACAATGCTTTCAAACCCAACAATACCATTGCCATGAGAAACATTGAGAGCTTTCTGTAGGCTAAGCTAATCTACTAGCACTCTACCGCTACAGTAATAAACAATTCGAGGCAGATAGAACTACCATAGTGCATTGAAATAACTAAAAGGATTAGGTGTTTGCATACATAGCAATGGGAAATATGGTCTAGTGACAATGGGATTACAAAATTAATTAGCTCAACCACCAGCCACTCAAAGCTTAAATCCACAATATTCCAATGGAGATAGATAGGGTATCAACGTTCACCAGCTGCTGCCACCGGCCCATCCATCGTTACCAGATTGTGATTGCCCAGAACTATTTTTGCTGCCACCCCATCCAGATTTACCACCTTCTGCATCAGCATCATCTGAACCAACGCCACCACTTCCCTGCCCCCAGCCACTACCAGAGTTGCCCCAATCACTGCCCCCGCTTCCACCGCCACTTCCGCCGCCCCAGCTACCAGGGAAAGCTTCCTGGCCTGGTGAATTCTGAACTTTTGCTCCAGGAAAACTACTCCAACCACCACCATCATCACCATCCTTAGAACCCCACCTTTGTGATCCATGGTCCGAATCCTGCCTGTCATTGCCTCTGCCACCTCGGCCACGCCCACGGCCACGGCCACGGCCGCGGCCACCATCACGCCCACCATATGGTCTAGGTGCTCCACTTGGATGCCCGTCCTGATTGCCTCCATTTCTGTAGTCACCTCTACCTATAACCAAACAAAACTAGACAGATTAAAACATGCAAGGACAAAATTAGAGAAAACTCGGTCATCAACAAAACGAAGAAGATTAGGTACTTGGAAAAACTGAAACTACAAATAAACCCAAGAATCTTTCAACGACTGCAGGCCATTTCACGCTTTATGAACCCCAATTCTAGCAATCTCTGTCAACCTCTCCACCAGTCACCAGATGACCTCCAACCCCATCCCTTACACAGTCCTGCCTGTCCTGCCTTCTCAGCCTCTCCACTCCACAAAACACAGGCTGCCTTCAGCCTTTCTTGCAATTAAAACCCACCCCAAGCCAGTCACCCAGACATATCTCACCCCTCAAACAAATAGGCTCCTGTCAATTGTTAGTTCCTTAGGCACAGGCTATCAATCTAGCTAGAAAAGAAAAAGAAATATATAATTTAAAAGTTAAAAAAATATAAAAAAAAAATCAATCACATTCTAACATTCGATTTTCAAAGAAACAAATATACAAGGTTGGTCCCATATGGCAAGTAGTTGAGACATCATCCATAAGATAGCAGCAGTAAAGTTGTAAGTGGGTTCTTCCTTTCCATATAACTTATCAACCAAAACCACATCCCACTCTTGTGGGTGGAGGATTGGGGATGGGGTTTACTTGTGGGACTCAATTAACCTTTTCAATAGACTGTACAGAAGGTGGAGAGGGGCAGGAGGGAATAATATGAAAACCCATCAAATTTACCAGTCTTGTCCACATCAAGAGTCAACTAAAAATTAAGCTACAAGGCAAAGTATGCAAAGAGTTCTTGCACCAGCAAGTTAAGAGTTAACATAGTAAAAGTAAAGTTGTAAGTTAGCAAAGCAAAACATCTCAAGGCAGAATCACACAACCGATCACTCAAAAGGATGCGTGAAAAGGAAACAAACTTACAATAGTTGCATTGAATATCATGTATGCATAGTGCTGCAAGCATGAATAAGTTCTTCAAGCATACCTGTTCTAGAACCCGGAGTTCTATCTCTGTCTGAAGACTGGCCTCCTCTCCATCCACCATCATCCCCTGAACCACCCCATCCACCGCCAAACCCTGATGAGCCCTCAGTTGCAGGACTTCTAATTGGCACCATAGCAGCAACTGATCGAATTGATGGCGAATCATGCGGATCATCAATGTGTTTCTGAAAATATGCTAAAAGGCGATCAACGTCCTCAAACATTCTTTTTCGGAACTTAAATCCCTTTGGATAAAGACCTATGTACTCATGATGTGGATTTGAACTCCGTATATAAGTCAGTATGAATGTGCCAGGATGTTCATGGGATATCCCAAAGCAATACACGATCCTCATTGGGTACTCCGATTTCTCGATCCTTAAGAACTCATCAACTTCTGCTTTATTGCCCCTCTTGAACTTGCGGTAGTTTAGCATTGCCTTCAAATGGGATACCAACGGATCCACGTAACGATCCATTACCTGAATCAAGAACAAAAAACCATGATCCTTCGAATTTGTAAAGAAGATGTAGAAAACGAAGTTAATCAAACAGGAAATATAAAAGATAATTTAGAACCTGTGGTGAAGATTCTAGATCATACCTCGGGTTTAATAATGTTGACAATAGTAGATTTAAACATTTGGATTAAGTTGAGAAAATGAACCCGTTCTAGAAGAAGTAATTAATTATGAAGACGAGATAATATTTTTTTTTTGATAAGTAAATAAANAAAATGAACCCGTTCTAGAAGAAGTAATTAATTATGAAGACGAGATAATATTTTTTTTTTGATAAGTAAATAAATTTTTATTAAAAAAGTCTCAGTATACTAGAAGTATACAAAAAGACAAAGGAATCAAAGATTACAATGGTCCAACAACTCAGCATGAGAGTTGATGGAAAGAATACCCAAGCTCCTAACCCACTCATACAATAAATGAAGGAATCTCCTCTTCAAATCCGGAACGGAGGTCTCACTATCCTCAAAATGTCGGGCATTTCTTTCCCTCCACACACACCAAAAAACACAATGGGGAGCTATCCTCCACACCAAAGAAGTCTTGCTACTAGACCCCTTAAGACGAGATAATATTGAACTAGTGGAAAAAGAAAGTCTAGACCAAGCAATACCCTGAACCTTTATTCCAGCCTAGGTATTTCACCAAACAAACTTGAAAACAGAAATAAAAGAGAGAAGTAAGTGTTTGCTTTCTTTCACGCTTCAGATATACAGCAAAAATGATTGAATTTATGTTCACAGAGGTACATTTCTAACAAGTACACTGAGAAAACAAAATCCGTCTGAAGGAAGTATTCAATTTACAAGTGACCACATGTAAAGAGCGGAAAGATATTTTATCAAAATAAAAGTAAAAATGTCTTAAACCAAGCATTACCCAGATCATTCTTTTTCCTAGTTATTTTCACCAAACAAATTGAAAAATGCATCAAACAAGGAGAGAAGGAAAAGTTTGCTTTCTTTCCAAACTTCCGCAATATGGAATAATCAGCTATAACGATGGAAATATATGCTAGTACTCATACATAGACATGGCAGAACTATATCGAGAAACATTTCTAAAGCATGGCAATATATCTTGCAGTTGGCAGCATTCTGGCATATCTTCTAATCAATACTGGCTAGATTGCGTTACCCGAAGACATCAGCAATTCTCTGTAATACAACACTTAATATACTTACCTCATCTAAATCTTCAAATGTATCTTCTCCAATTTTCAGTGTCTTCCCTATTCGAAGCAAGCTTGTGATATCCTTGTGTTCCTTTCCACCTTCAACAATGTCCTTGTGAGCATAAACATCATCATAAACTTTAAGAGTTAAAGTCAAAAATGAAGGTCCCCGAGAACTTGGGCGGATAACACTTTCACCAGGCTCCTTGTCAGACAGTAACTGTACCCATAAAGGGTCAAAAAAAATAAGAAAAAGAAAAGAGAACATAAACTTGATTAGGACATAATTACATAAACAAAAACCCAGGTGCTAATTATATAACAATTCACGAATATATTAACTCTAATAGCCAAATTTCACACTGCATCCTACCTAAAATCACAGGTTATAGCTTAGCTTATACGTCACAGAAATGTTATAGATTTTTATGTTAAAGATGTTTCTGGATTAAGTGGAGCACATACTTCTATGAACTTTTAAGACGGGATCACTTAAATGTGAGCAATCACCTTCCATTGAAAAAGAGTACCTAAATAAGTCAAATCTTACAAATGAAACATGTAATCAAGAAACATAAATAGGCAACTTCAGACATCCCCTATCTGATGCATACATGTTACCTAGAGTTATGCGTAGGTTACTTGTTAGGTTACTTGTACATCACGTTATCATATACTGCTGCAAATACAACTCCACAACATAATATGCGTAGCACAAACACAAAAGGTAATTTCGTGGAAGAATGTAACAGTAGTAACAACCTTCATTGCTTCATCGGCAGTAATATTCTGAAACCGTGGATGAACTATCATCCTGGGCTTGAAATGCTTCTTAGCAAGCTCCTTCTCTCTACGAGCCTTTTCCTGCTGACTCTGTAAGCCGCTGCGCTCTTCATGATAATAGGGATCCATGTTTCGATGATTCTGGAAGCGGTTGCTTCTCATTTCACTCTCTTTACATGTTAAAAACACCTGATATCGATTTTTCTGAATTGATTTGATTTTGCAACTTAAAATATCGCCTTCGCGCAGCTTGTCAGTTAACTCATTAATATCCTTCCAATCATCCGTGTAGTCTTCCTTATTAAGCAAACCTGTCAATCCAGATTCAAGGACACAAGTTGCTTTCTGTGCTTGAACTCTACGAACTGTTGCTTGCACAATTCTTCCTTCAGACAACATTTCTTCTTTCTCTCCAGAAATCATGTAAAACTCATCATCTTGAGTTGGTTCTACATATGGTATGCGCCAATCTTGAAAGCCTTCCATCAACTCCAATCTTATATCATTAAGGGTTTCTTTTTTGTTCAGACGGTTCTTATGTTCAGCATATTCGTGGATATCAACTGACCTCAATAGATTTGGCTTTTCTCTAACATGTTCAATTGCCATTTCTAGCACATCTTCATCATCATTTGCATCATCATTGCCATCCTCCCTATAAATATCTTTGGCCAACTCTTGTGCGAGGCCATAGGACTCCGGATGTATCCTCGTGTCATCCAACAAATCAATAAATTGACTACTACTAGAAGTCAATCCACTGCGTCGGACTCGCAGGAATCCAACTGCATTGACAAACACCTTTTTACCAAGACCATGAGCTGTCAGTAGGTCTTTTCGAGTAAAAATTGCTCCTGCTCTTACTAAAGACCTCTGCAGAGATGCTGCTTTTCTAGGTCCAAGCCCAGCAATAAACTGCAGAGGAGCAAACTGCCATTCATGACTAGCGGCCAAATTGATATCAAGACCCACACGATTGGTTACATCCACCATAACTTCTTCCACCATTCCATATTTCTCATCAGGAGTAAGAAAGCTCTCCAAAGGATTAAGTTTCCAGGATAATATCTCCCTTCCTGGTCCACATAATGTTGCAACCATCGCTAATGGGTTTTGAAGATTGCGCCCAAGAGCCACAGCTCGCCTGACAATACCTAAACATGGAGGAGGAGATAAGTGTTATCAACAGTATCACATATAATTCAAAGCTTCAGTATGGAGAGTACCTGCTTGTCCAGGAAGTTGATCTGTTGAGATGCGGGAATTTTCGTACAGATGTGGAAGAGACTCATCACCATATACAATGTTCAGATTATCCATCTCGTGACCAACATCTCTAGGATTATCCTCCACCATCTTGAAGATGATCTGATAATTGAGAAGGGGTGGGGTGAAACCATCAAAAATCATCTAAAATTTCAATAAAAAAAAGAAGGCAAAGATGGAATTTTTTCTAGACAAACAGCAACATCACATGAATCCATGGCATTAAGATTTTTCAAAATAATAGTTTCACCATCCAGGTGGCATCTAACAATGACAAGAAATAGTTCAATTATGCATACCTCATAAATATCCTCCTTCAGGCGCGTACAAGACAAATTCACAGCTCCGAGGACAACAACATGCGGTTGGTGGTCCATCATAAACTTCTGAACCCGCTGCTGATCATTTTTCTTACGTTGCTGATCATTGACATTTTGACCACGAAGGCTGAGCGATCCGGCATACAGAACATCCAAAACTTCTCCAGATGAATCCAACATCACAAAAGTTGTTGCTGGCTTTCCAGGGGCCCAACAACAAGCCATAACCCTGGGTGCAGCTTCCTCATCAGAATTAGCATCATTTTCTTTTCGTTGATACGGTGACAAAGAAACTTTGTCCCACAAAAGCTTTCCATAATCCCAGAGCAACCAGTTTTTTGCTCTACTAGTTAACAGGGATCTTGCTTCCTTCTCCATTGAAGGTAGAAGAAAATTAGAAAATGCGTCTTTAAGGATCAGTTTCCTCTGCTCATTCCACAATTGAGCAGATTTACTCACACCATCACTCAGATAATAATCATTAGAGTCACTTATTAACTTATCAAGTATTGGTTCCGGTAGCTTGATGGTAACTTTCAGGAGCTTCTCCTCTTCAGCCTTTTGAATTAGAAGCCACTGTGCATCCTCAAATCGTGAAAGCGGCTTGTCCCGCAACCACTTAACTTCTGCAAACTGGTGGAAAGAATCAATTGCCACATTTCCATCAGGTGTAGGGCTTGTTGACACCACAGCATTATCCATAAAGATACTACGAACATGTTTACATACACATGGTTCACAGCTAATCTCAACAGCAGCCTGGTAAATGAAGTAAAAAATTAATAAGTATACCGAAGAATGAGATCTTAGAATTATGCAAATTATGGCAAATATCAGAGATCTATCAGCATACCATGTGCCTAGCACCTCTGAGCACAGTCTGGGGAGTCTCAAACATCGCACAGGTGAAACTGGAAGCCATTTCTTCTGGTGTTTCCTTTGCATCCTCCAATTCATCCATTCTCTGCAATGAAATTTAAAATCCCTCTCAATCCCCCAGTTTAAAACTAGCACGGTCAGAAAGAAATACAAACCTACCATTTTTTCCAGAGATATCTGCAAACCAAACTGCTCAGAGCTATAGCCAAACTTGCTTGCAACCTCCCATAAGCCAGCCTTACTGCAAATGCTATACTGTGATTTCCTCTTTGGCCTCTTGAATTGTCCTTCATCGGCACCAGCCTCACCCGCAGGGAAGTGCAAATTAAATTTTGAATCAACATCGTCAACCTCTCTTTCAGAATCAGCTGCCTTAAGCGACTTTGTAATTGAATCAAAAAGCTGCCTGTTCAAATTAAGTCGTGTCTCATCATAAACTCTTCGTGACTCTTCATCAAAGCGCTTGTTGTAGTACGTCTCAAGGGCACTCTTCCTTTTCTGAAGAAGAAGCCACTTTTTATCCAAGTCCAAGATTGTCCAAAGAACCTGAAGCACACCATTCCGTAACATATCTAAATAAAATTCTCAGTTACAAAAGATCAACATTAAAAATCTAATATGCATGATGAATCTCTATTATCCACCTTATGCCACCTTAGTCTAGGTTTTTGGTTAGGATCATCTAAGCTCTCAATGTCAGATGATTGATCTGGATCCTTCAATAGGCTCAAAATCTCCTCCTTCCGGTACATAGCAATAAATGGAACCTAATGATAGAGCAGAATGAATTGTCACTCAAACTTTAGAGTTCCATTGCACATAGCGAATTAAGCACCGCTTAGTAAAGAAACTTACATCTAACTTCTGTACATGCATTAATTCCAAAAATCTTGCAATGTCATCCTTGATTATTTCTGCTATACTCAACTCATCTGTTGATGGACGACCAGTACTTTCCCCGGAAACCTAGAAAGTACAGGGAAAGTTGATGCATTATAATCATGACAGCAGAATTGAAAACCAGGAAGATGAGTATTCTTCAGAAATACTGAAAACCTGCATTCTTTCAGGGATATCTATTTCCCTAATCAGGTCATCCTTTTCAGTCATGTACTTCTCAGAGAGAATAACAGGTTCAAATTCATCTTCAAGCCTCCCTCCACCAGATTCTTCGTACCTTCCCCTCATTGCTAAACTTTTCCGGCGACGAGTCATAATTTCATCAGCATCACCAAATATGTCATGTGCTTCCTGGAGAGCCGACGATGAGATCCCAGGGGTTTTCCTAATCTTTTTGGGCTTCTTCTTTCTGCATTACAAAATAGTTCAGAGAATCAACACATAATTCTATGTCTCGTAGACGCCCAAGATGTAAAATGCACCTGACTGGAGCTCCATGCTCATCAACTTCTTCTTCATCAACAATGAAATCAGCCATCTCATCCTCTTCCCCAATGTCTGCATCCTCTTCTTCAAGCTGTTCATCCTCAGCAATATCCTCAAGTGGTTGTCCTAGAGTATCACAGACGTATCCAGAAAAATTGTTAGCAAACAGAAAATACTAACAATAAATGACAATTTCAATGAAATTTACCGTCATCATCACCAAACAAGCTGTGTTTAAGCTTCTCCTCTGCTGAACGCCCTCCCTTTCCACTTCCAATAAACTCCTCTTCATCAGAAAACCCAGAGGTGTCTTCATCCCTCCGGGCCTTTTTCAGTCGCTTAAACTTCTTGCTCTCCTAATCATTTAACAAAAATAATAATAATAATAATAATTAATAAATTACGGTTTGACAGAACCACCAACCCTAAATTTCACAAAAAGCACCAAAGAGTGCATGCATAAAACGTACAAGTTTTGGACGAGGAACAGAGATATTGCTTTCCTGAAGAAGCTCATAGTCATCCTCATCAAGCACATATTCTGACTCCCTATTATCGGTTTAATCAATGTTTACAATGTCATGCTACAGTTATTTCACTGCAAACACAAATAAGAACAAAAATGACCCCAATATATGAACAAATGACCTTTTCTTTCTTTTCTTCTTCTTCTGCTTTTCCTCGCCACTATCTGCTCTATCTTCTTCCTCCTCCTCTTCCCCTTCTTCCTCAACGTCATCCACTATAAACCCATCCTTCTCATATTCATCCTGGCCTTCTTCTGGTCAGAAACACCAAGATTGTAAATTTTCCAGAACAGATGTTAAAATAGCACAGCACAGAATAAAACCCCGCATAAATTAAATCGGCTATAATTTCAACTAAAATAACATAAAAGATGATAATAGGCACACTAAAAATCCAGAAACCAATAGACAGGGAAAAAACCTAAAAATTTGCAAATTTAATCGTGTACGAGAGAAACCCGTATAATGATTCGATCCAAATTGCAATTTCCATCTAAGATCGAAGCCCCCAAACCACACATTCAACCAAAATAAAGGGAAAAATTAATACAATGTAAATATAAATATTTCGAAAGAAAAGGGCAAAATCATGGCGTCTGTACCATCTTCCTCATCATCGTCATCACGGCCATCCAGTCGGTCTCTATTAGGTTCATTATCTCTCTCTTCTTCGTACACTTCGACCTCATCTGCGTTCACCACAAATATATCTATTACACATTTTTTTTAAAAATCTTGCATTTTGAACGCTGAAGTACGAGTATTTGTGCAACGATTTTACCTTCGTCGTCGGAAATCACGGTTTTCCCAGCCATTTCCGTAAACTGCTTAAAATGAACCAACTTTGGCAAAACCAAAACCCTAGAAACACATGTACAACTCACAAAACACCCACTCAGCGTGTGAAAATCTTGAGATGAAACCCTAAGTTCAGAGGGGTCTCTAAAATTCCCAGTCCCCACCACTCGGCAAACAGAGAAGTGATATTTGTACGCAGTATTTCTCGTTCTTTTGGAGTACTTGTATTATTTTTATTGGAATAGAAATTGCAAAGATGTAAATGGGACGAAGGGTTTGATTCTGTACAGGCCAGAAAGTTACTCTTGGTGACGTTTTCGCACATTATTGGCTTAGAGGGAGATAAAATTACTATAGTGCTCCTGGAGTGATGAGTATATTAGCGGCAAAAATTTATAAATCATTTGTAGTGTATGGTGAGGTAAATAAAACCTCTTCTTTTTTTTTTTTACGTAGAAATTCAAAGTCGTTACTTGTGAGTGCGTATTAGGTAAACTTTACTTTTTCATGTGTAGTAGCCTACAAATCATACGGGAGAGATAAACTGTACTAAATAAGCCCGGTACAACGTGCTCGATCGAAGAAGTGTTGATAGAGGATTCAAACTCGTAATAAAACGTCATTTTTAATCCTACGTTGCAATGAATACGCCATTATTATATATTTATTTATAATTTATTTTTATCTATTATATTAAAATCTTGTCGAACGGAAGTTAAATTTTGAGTAAGTCGATCAAATATACTTTTTATTCGCAAATTTCTTATGATCAACAAGTTTTGCCAATCATGTACGAAATATAGTTGACATGCTTAGCCCATGTTTGGCCTGCATTACTTTCAAGAAAAAATGAAGAATTTTACCCTTTTTTTTCAAATTATTGGGCCCATTATCACACATGCTAGTCAAATATTTCGGTGACCAACGATAAAAAAATTTCTATAAATGGGCAACAAATGGGAAACAAATAGGGGCGTAATAATGTTTTCCTTTGCTTGGAAGAAAGAAATTGGTGTTCACTTATAGGAATAACAAAAAAACACATTCAACCCAATATTCGCGAGACCCTCGTCCCGTATGGGTCGAGAATTACCTGCCTAATCAGGTAAACGGAGCAGGGTCATTGTCTCAAAGCGGTACGGGAAATATTGTCTCTGCCCTTCACCTGCCCTGTTTAAAGTTGATTTCAAGTTTAAGTATTTTATCAAACAAAAATATAAGATTTATCATCATTTTTAAAGTGAACGTAAATTGCTCTTAACAAATTGAAAAAAATAAAACAATAATATTTACTAACTAAAAACATAAATAAAATAAAATAAACATGACGATAAATGGGGCAAAGATCTATTGGACTTCGTCCCATTTTAACTGGATATGGGGACAGCGTAAGCTGACAAAAATATCCGACGAGATGGATGTATGAATTATCGACATGTCTCATAGACTCATACCCGCCCCCATTGTCATTCTTATTCGCTTAGCTCGAACTTTTAACATATAACCAAACTCATATTATTTTTCGATTTAACTAGTCGATCCAATTTTGAAAATATTGTTTTCGAATGCCCAAGTTGACACGTAGTTAGACATCGTGATTGAGAACTTAATAAGTCATACACAAAAGAGAACAAGAAGAATGAATTTTTCCAATTAATTAATTGACAATAGTGGATAATTAATTAATTGAGTTGTTTATTAAATGGCCATTAATTAATTCGTGGACCAGATTTATGTAGAGCGAGTCGTGTGTATCTGACCCGTCATTAGATTCATTCTAAAACGTTTTTGTAATTCCAAAGTAGGAAAATGTCTCATCTTCGCACCTTCAGAAAACTAATGAGATAAAGGTCCAAGTTGGCATTATAACAGTCCATCTCCAGACAAACCACATCCATGGCGACTAAACAGCAGACATTGTTTTGAAGCAACGTTGAGTATAAATGTTTAATAGTCACTGTGCTATCAAGGAAATACACATGAGATCAAAACAAATTTTGAGGCCCAGTTAAGGAACACTTTCTTTTATTAAAAATGAAAGATGATGGCTATTCCTCGGACAAATTCCAAGTATGCGACGGAATGGTGGACATTCACAAGTGAAGAAAGACCATATTTTATTTTTACCTGTCATTGAACTTATATCATCCACCTAAATCTAATGCTTGAGCTTCTCAACATTCATCCTTGTACCATCAATTGTTCGAATATTGAATGAAGATTTAACACGAATCCTTTGCAAAAATTATATTATCTAAAGGAAATATATGTACTAATTTGGATCGAATGCAAAATTCAAAGTTCCAATCCACATAATAGCTTTCTAAGATCAACGAGAAACAACATGAAATAATGTGATACTATAAGGTTACGTCGTTACAACTTTTTTAAAAAAACTTAGGTGTATGCAGAGACGTAGCCGAATTTCAATCTCGGGGAATTTTTTTTAACTAAGGGGATTGAATACGACGATTTTGAGTATCAAAATATGCAAGTTAGATTGACTGACCAAAAA
>CAIGRQ010225294.1:0-11946 GCA_903798375.1 Fraxinus sp. D2006-0159 | reverse complement strand
AAAATGTTGATTTTGTGATCGATAATTAAGCCGTGACTTATAAAATTTTCTATTTGTGATCGAAAAATACCTATAAAATTCTTGATTTGTGACCATAAAATAAATTGTGATCAATAATTAGATAAATTGTGATCGATTTGCAATGAAGAAATGAGTTGCTAAAGTCACAATTTACTGGTAACAGGTTTGAGTTCATAAGTCACAGATATTTTGTATAGGTCACAAATCAATATAGACGGGTCACGAATCAATATGATTAATTAATTTGATAGTTAATTGTGGCTAATTAATTCGTCTTTAAGGTCACAGATCGTTGTCACATGTTTGAATTCACAAGTTACGATCATTTTTTATAGGTCACAAACAAATAAAAATGGGCCACAAATCAATATTAATAGGTCACATGTGTTTGTAGAGTCACGATTCAAATTTACAGGTCACATTTTATATTACCAGTCACAAGCAATAATCAATAGGTCAAAAATCCACAATTGACATGTTTTTTTTATAATGCCGAAGTTGGAACAATTGCAGGAATCAGAGCATTCGTCAGAATAAATCGACGACGATACGGTCATCGGAATACTTGCCAGAATCGGTGCAGTAGCCGGAACGATCATCGGAATAGTCGTCATAATCAGAGTAGTCATCGAAACGGTCGTCGAAGCGGTAGGGGTAGTAGATGTGAGGTGGGTTAATTGTGTGTGTGTCAAATATCTGATTTTTGTGTTAACTGTACAAAAAAAATATTCGTCGAAGTTGGAACAATTGCAGGAATCAGAGCATTCGTCAGAATAAATCGACGACGATACGGTCATTGGAATACTTGCCAGAATCGGTGCAGTAGCCGGAACGATCATCGGAATAGTCGTCATAATCGGAGTAGTCATCGAAACGGTAGTCGAAGCGGTAGGGGTAGTAGATGTGAGGTGGGTTAATTGTGTGTGTGTCAAATATCTGATTTTAGAAATTTGAAAATTGTTTTCTTATTTTTAAAATAGTATATAGAAAAAATTTGAGAAATGAATTTTCCCTAATGAATATGCATGCCACAGCCATTCACTAATGGATAATCATTTTTTTCCTGTAAATACATTAGGCCCACATTTGAGCCACATTGAAAGTTTAATTCTCATTTTTCTACTACATATTCTTCAACAAAATAATATTTTTCATCACATCTATAAATTTTTCTTTTTTTTCAATCACACATTCTCCATAAATCTATTATTCCAAAATACATTCTTTCAAAATAAAGTGGCTCAAACACACAGTTAAAAGTTTACTAATCAAAACACTCGCTGGACACATCATGTTTGATCTGAACATCAAGTTTCTCGAGATTTCACATCAGAACATGGAGGGAGACTAAATGAAGAAAAACAATAAGCAGGCTACCCAATATTCAGAATTGATGCAGCCAAGGACGGATTTAGGGGGGCCGATCGGGCTACCCGGTCCAGCCCCCAGCCCATTAACTTTTTTTAGTAGAACAAAAAAATATATGTAAAAAAAAAAAAAAAAAAAAAATCTTGTGTAAATTTTTTTTTACGTATTAGCCCGACTTGTAATCTGATCACGAATCCGTTCTTGGATGCAGACCAGTTGTTGTAGGTGAGTTTGTGAGGCTGTAGATGGACACGATGATGATGATGTTATGCTAAATAGGAAAATGTCACTAATCTTTCTTGATGTTATGCTAAGTAGGAAAATGTCACTAATCTTTCTTGACAAGATGGTTGACATTGTGCGTGTTGGAAAGTGTTGATTGAATAGAAAAACTATTAAAAATTTAGCCCCTGTCTGAAACCCATTTTGAGTAGAAATTTTTTTTTTGAATAGTGATTTATGTAAAAAAATGTGGTGGAAAAGTGATGAAAAGTTTTTTACTTGTATGTAATATTATTTTATTAGAAGAATATGTGGTTGAAATGAAAAATGATAATAAGAAATTAATGAGTGTCAAACGGGAGCTTAAATTGTTCAATAATGTATTGTCACGTGACAGTGTAAAGAAAGATGTAGAAAATAACGTACACTTGTGCTAAATATGCATTTTGCTAAAGTACTGTTTCATTAATTTTTTTTAAAATTTTTTTTCTTCTTAATTTTAACCACACATTATCTAAATAAAATAATATTGCACAAAAATCTATAATTTTTCAACCATACATTCTCTCATCAATTTTCCAAAATTTATAATTCCCCCAAAATAGGAGCCAAACACAAGCTGAGTGAGTGCGTGCATATGTGAAGTGAAAAAAGTAATTTGACATGTTATGCGAATTCGCGAGGATCTTAAACATCCAATCTGATGCTATTTCCGTCACCTTATATTGAACATATACAGTTCGTTTTGCTACAAAGAAATCAAATTCTAGAGATATAAGAGAGAAAGAGCTCTTATGAATCGAAGAAAAAAATACCCATATTTCTAAGTGCTTCATTTTTTACTAATAATAGAAATTTAACATAGCCTGAGCTCGTCATTGCAGTACGACCTCTGCGAACTGAAGTGAGTCTGGTTTTGTTATTGAGATTATTTTCAAAGCTTGCATCAAATTATGAGTTTATTGGGATTTTTTAAAATTGTAATATGGATATATTTAAAGTGAGATAGATATATAAAAATGATGTGAATATATTGACCTTGTTTGGTGAGCATTAAAATTAATATTTTAATTTAACTCAAATTTAACAATTATAATTTTAAATACATATTTCATGAGATGCACAATTTATTAACCATACATTTCATCATTTTTTTAAATCAAAATTTATTAAAAATCTAATTTTAACTCTTACGAAACAGAAGCAAAATGTATGGATAAATGAATTTAATATGGATAATGTTGAACTAAAATGAGGATGAATATGCCTTTGTTTGAATCCCATTTTGTAGAAAAAATAGATTTTGTAATAGAGGAATATATAGTTTTAAAAAAAAAAAGTTTAAGAATAAATTATTTTATTAGTAAAATGTGTCATTGAAAATAAATTTAGAAGAAAAAAAAAAGTTTTGTAATAACAAGGCTCAAGTAATAGAGGCTCAATATTATTTATTATCGTGCTTAACGTTACAAATAATAATAGTGTGTGTTTAATTGGGAACATGGAATTTGAATGAAAATAAAATAAATTTTAGTCAATTTAATTGCCTAGAAATTATTTGTATGAAAATTATTATTTAAACGTGTTTGATTGTTTTAGTTTTCAACTTAAAAAATATTATACTTTCGATTTTTATTGGTGAGTGAACGAGAGGGATGATAGATGAGAAAGAGAAAGAAAGAGTGAATTACTTGAAAAATAAAAATCATATCTTTCTTGTTTTCAAGAAAAGTATGATCACGTGACTAAAAATAGGAAAAAAAATAAGGTGAAAAAAATTCATATTTTCTAAGAAAAATATTGAAAATAAAACAAGTAAAAAACTAATTTCTTAAAAACTTGAAAAGAAAATTAGCCCTGAGGGGTAGTTCAATTGGTCAGATTTTGAGTTTACTCTTCAATGATCACCAGTTTGAGTCCCCTCATGGCCACTGAGGTGAATACCTGACTGTAAACTTTAGAGCCCCGTGAAATTAGTTAATGTGCGCTCAAACTAGCTAGGACATTCAAGATTATTAAAAAAAAAAAAGCTTGAAAAGAAAACAAGGAATAATCTAGAAGTTGATAAACCCAATAGGATATTCGTCCGCATCTATTGACCAAACACGGCAATCCATACCGTAATTCAGTGGACCTCACAACTGATTGGTCTAAATGAGCCGTGTTGACCACTAAAATCTTGACACGTAATAAGCTATCCTTATGATATTTCTAGATAGGGGCATTTATTCTTATATATATCTCTCGATCTCGATAATTTTGTGGACACAAAAGCGAACACCGTTTCCTGCATATCTCCACATCCTTTCATAATGCCTCGCCGCAGCTCCGGTGGTCAGTTTCCACGTTTTTCTTTTATCCTCCTTTACATATCGATCGATTTATTTCTGTTCTGGATATTTTCTTCGGTGATTTCTTGCTGAAAAAATAGTAAAATTTGTTTCTATTTTTTATTACTTACAGTCAAATTGATAATTGGATTAGTTTTATGCTGATTTTTAATTATTTTTTCGATCAAATAAGAAGCTGGGGTTTTGAAATGGTAGATTGTGATATCGTATTTTGGTAACTTGTGTATCATTTATTTTGTGAAAACTTCATTAGTCGCCCTACAATGTTATTATTTGATACTTAAAAGGTAGAGATGAAAAGTATGCATAAAGTGGTTTGGTACCAATACCTGTACAATTGGACAATTTTATGTTAATTTGATCATCTATAATTGAATTTATAGGCCTTCGTTCTGTCAGAGCTTTGAAGTTTACTTGTGATTCGTTTTTTTTATGGATGCACCGTGGAAATGTTGGTTATGGAGGATGCTATTGAACTCATCATGTCTTGAAGAACATAAACTCCAAATCCTATATACATGTTTGGTTGAATTTGACTTGGGACTTTGTTTTTCTTCGTAAGCTATTTATTTGTATTTGTTTTACTAGCATGTCATTGGTTACAAAGAACATAACAAGAAATATCATTTTTTATTCATCAATCAAAGTCTAGTTACAAAAGAAACCCTGTATATTCAATCCTCATCTTTTTCGATATCTTCATTCCTATCCCTGTACCTCATCATCTTGTATCCTGACTTCTTCGCTTTAGATGTTTAAGTGTTCAGTATCTTTGGTTGTACTCGATGATAAACTGCATCAGCCCAGTTTCTTACTCTCTTCTGTATCCTTGGTGTTTGTTAGAACACTTCCGAGGTCTTACTTCAATGTAAATGTGTAAATGCATAAATTTAATGCCAAAGTGATTTTGCATTTCAATACTTATGATTTTGGACCATAGTTTATGTTGTGTTCAGTGCTATCACACTGTTGAAAGTGTCATTTGGTGTATTAGATGGTCTATGTTTAGAGCTTTTCAATTCTCCACGCTTTCATAATTTTGCAGGAAGATCCACACGTCCAGCTTCTCGTCCAGCAGCAGCACGCCCACCCCCTCAACCAGGTATCTCTAATCTACTTCGCTCTATCATTTGACAATTATGTAAGGACTTGGAACCTGTTACAAAATAATTTCCATTAGTTAATTGGTCTCCTTTATCTGTTCTCCTGTCTTTGGGCTCAATTTGCATTTAACATTGCATGTCAATGGTTGTTGTGTTCCTTCGCATCTCATTGTTTTATTGTTGATTCTTTAAGTGAATCATGCTCCTCCACCGGCTTCTGTTCAAGGGAACACTGGTGGATCCATGCTTGGAAACATCGGTTCTACCATAGCACAAGGTACGTGGGGATAAGCTCTAATTTTTCTTGTATATCTCTCTCTCTTAGAATGAACGAAGGAAGATGTTAATGCATTTTTTTCTTTTGTTTTTGTTTTTTGCTTTGTAGGAATGGCTTTCGGTACCGGCAGTGCAGTGGCACACAGGGCTGTTGATGCTGTTATGGGTCCTCGCACGATTCAACACGAAACTGTTGTCTCTGAAGCAGCTGCAGCTGCAGTACCCACTGCAACTACCATGGGTGGCTCTGATGCTTGCAGCATCCACTCAAAGGCATTCCAAGATGTATGTTTTGACTCTATCTCCCATTGTTGGCTCCTTGTAGTATAAAATTTACATCATTGCAGAAATCTTAAACTTTATACATCATCCCAACTTACATCTTCAAATTAAGTATCACTTGGTAGTTATTCTTCAGGCATATTCCTACTGCTTGATACTGTGTTTTACTTGCCTTAAACATCCTCCTCTGCTTGATACTATGTGTGACTAAGATCTATAATCCATAGAACTAAAACCTTCTCAGTGCTTTACATGATAAGATATCTTCAGATATGCTGTGCTTATGTTTCATGGTAGATTGGTATTTCATAGATAGTGATAACCAAAGGAACATTGTTTTTTTGTCGTTACCGAGTTTTTCTGCTTCCTTCTCCGTTTGAGTCTGTCCCCAGCATCTTCTTAATAACACTATGAATTCCGGCATCTTACTGACAGAAAGTTCTGATGCTGATATTTCATCTTTGATTTCTTCTGCAGTGCTTGAATAGCAATGGCAATGACATTAGCAAGTGCCAGTTCTATATGGATATGTTGGCTGAATGCAGGAGAAACTTCAGTTCCACGATCAGTTCCTAAGTCTCTTGTCCTTGATTCATACGCTTTGATGCATCATTATGTTGGTTATGAGTTGGTTGCAATGGAACTATAACAAACAATAATGTTAAGATGCAAAGATGGTACTAAATGGCATATAGCTTCATTCTTCTTTATTCATTTATTGGCTGCTTGATCTTTTTGCTTACATTTTTTCTTCATTTTCCTTTTTGGAGAGGGTGGGGTGCAGTCGAAAATGCATCCCCATAAATATTTTTGTCATATTATACACCATATCACTAGAAATAAGCCAAAATAGTACGTTAAAGAAATTGGGTTTTGTCACGATTCGATTGGATTGTATGCATAAAGTCAATGCAACATCATCGACTAGACACCAACATCACAGGCTTACGGCTCTCCAATTCAGGATTTAGACTCCCATTATCCTGTTTTTCACGTGTCATATCAAATATGGGATAATTCATATTGATTCCATTTCATTCATAATTCGTAAAACTCCCTTAATCTCTTCGACAGCTCTATTCCCATCTAACCTTCTGTACTTGGTTTTCACATTTTATAGTAATTAAAATGCCATCATATAAACATTGTTTAAGCTTGAATAAACCATTGACCGTAGAAGAAATTGTGTATTCTAGGAAAAGGAATGGATAACATAGTTGGCCCCAAATGTCTAACATCTTATATTAATCACGTGAAATGTGTTAGAACAAGGTTCTAAATATAAAAGACCCAAAAGTCAATAAATTCTCTCCCCAAAGAGCCAAATATTCTATTTACAATATCAATTTTGGTAGTTTCAAGTCTCTTATCACAATTTCCCTTTGAGAAAGCTTGTACAGAGTTTCTTCCATGCCTCTGTATCTGGCTCATTAGCCTCCAACTTGGACTTGGCCTCTTCCGCAAGAGACTCCTGGACAGATAGATACAATAAATGTATGCATAGAGTTGATAAGAGTTTAACAAGTCTGCTGGACACTAATATACCTTAATGAGATTGCAATTGAGAAGACGTTTGAACATTTCAATCCCAGTTTTGTTTGACTGTGCTATAACTTCTGCTTCTGGAGGGAGCTCCCAGACCTAAACCATATTTCACTCAATTGAGTTACTAATTTTCAAGTTGGAGGTTGCGTGAATGGTCGGACATACCTCGTCCTGGTGGCATTCAATGACGGCTAAGAAAGTCGGCATTTTCAGGGATGTAAAGATCTTTGATGTTTGTAAATGAACCTGTGTGACTCCAATGTCCCAGCCAGAAGTGGCGCGACCAGTCTTGCCACCCAAAGCTCGTCCCAATATCTAGTAAAAACAAAGGTTGCATGTATCATTCATCAACTATTTACTAGACACGACGACCAAGTTGCTTGGTACACATTATAAGTCAATAAACATTATGTGTTACACGTATATAAAACATAATAAATAATATTCTTTCGTGATTTCTAACTAGAAAAATAACCACCCCGTGTTCTTTTACTTTGGTACACAGAGAAAAGGAAAGTAAAAGATTCTAAGGATGCATGAACATGGAAATACAAAGCATGATTTTGACTTGTTGGGATGTAATTGAACATCCTAATCACCCCACGATAAGAACCAAAGGTTCCATCACTTTTTATCCATTACATTATATGCATGTGTAACTGTGTGTGTGAGAGAGTATGGTTGACATCTAAATTAAATGATCAAAAGGAAATGATGTTGGATCTCACTAAATTAATATGCCAATCGTGAATTATTCTATACATCATTACGGGTCCATTTGGCAAGGTTCTATTTTTGTATTCTTGTTGCAGAATTCTATAATTAAGTCAGTTCTTCTAAAAACACGTCAGTATTTTCAAAAAAATGTTCAAACATATTCAAAACTAACTTCTTAGAAATAATTTTGAACTTTTCAAAAACTCTGTCGAACGAGCCTCTTTGAACCCAAAATTTTAGGGCGGGCGGGCAAAATATGTATATGCTATGTGCTTACGCATTATTGTAGAATTCTTTACAAATGGATAACACAAACGAGTCTTATTGGTATATTGTGAACCATATATAAAGCATAGCCATGACACCCTTGCATTTTGGACCACCATCCTAATCCAAAAGCTGAAACAAGCAACATAACATCTATTTATGTTCTCCCTCCCTCTCTTTCGTATTCTACCTAGAGGTGTCAAAATGAGCGAAATCTCCTTACACATAAAAGTGCAACTCGATCACGGCTCAACCCGAGCACGGAAACATTGAATCCATCTAGTTTTATTTTATGGCTTATTATATATTTTTCTCTCTCTTATTTTCAACTAGACATTCTTCATTGAAATATTATTAAACGCAAATAAAAATTTCTCAATCTATTATTCTTAAATACATTCTTAAAAAATAATGAAACTCAAACACACCTTAATTTAATATAAACAAATTGTGTCCATTGACAAACTCGAAGATTATAATATTATTTAAAAAAAAAAATTCAATTAGAACAATTTGTCCCAATGTCCCATTGAAGCAAAGTGTAAAAACGCAACTGAAAACGTGGTCGACTAAAATAAACAAACCAAATGTATATTCATTGTATTTTATTTAGGATTCGTTTTGTACGACTCCTACTTCTCGTAGAAGATAGATTTCTTCTAAAAAATTATTTAAACATATTTAAAACAATTTTTAATTTTTCAAATGCTCTGTCAGAAAAACCTTCATCGTCATCATGCCTAGTTCAACATTAGGATTCTGAAAAAAGTACTATATTATAATAGGCATTAATACCAGAAAACAAGGATAGCTGTCTAGAGATGAATTTCATTTTGAATACACACAAAACTGCTTTAACGGAAATGGCGTGAAGAATACCTGGTGACCAAAACAAATACCTAGAACCTTCTTCTTCATCGCATCCAATTTCTTCAAAAAAACTACGAGTTTACAGATCCATAAATCATTACCATGGGCGTCGCTACAACTACCGGTGATAACAAATCCATCGTACTCTCCGATCTCGTTATCTTCAGGAAACTCGCCTTTTGAGACCTTAAACATGTCCCATGTTTCGCCTTCTTCACCCAGCATTTGCACGAAAACCCCAAAATAACCTCCGTATAGTTTCTTCACGTAATCTGAATCCTCTGCACAAAGAAGAACAGCAAACTTGTTGCTACCCATTCTCTCTCTATATATCTATATACGTGTATATATTGCTAGAGAGAGAAAAAGAGAGGAGCTGTTCTTCTCGGGGAGTTTTTTCTCTTTTTGGGCTTGAAGGAGGTGATGTAGCGAGTACTGATAAAACAAACTGATGGAGTTAAAGAAGAAGGTTTCGGAAAATTGAATTTACGGATTTGCCCCTTTGTCAATATTGACATTCCTTTTTAATAAATTTGTTACCTTTTCTAAAATGTATATTTGGAGATTATAATTTTTTTTCTAATTTTATATAACTTTAGAATCTTATTACAAATCTTAGTATTTTGTCCAACAATATCTTAATATGAGTTAATAATATAAAATGTGTTATTTTTTAAGAATATGTGGTTACAAATTTGAGAAAAATTATGAATTTATGCATAAAATTATTTTATTCGAAAAATGTGTATTTAAAAATGAGTTTTAAAAAAATTAATATATCAAATAGTAGCTAAACTGCCTTCTCACTCTGACAATAGTGATACTAACAATAAGAATTAAAAAGACTTGGCCCCGATTAGTTTGGATTAAAATTCAATTAAAATATAAAGTCAAAGTTAACATTTAATTTTAACTATACGTTTCATTAATTTTTATTAAAATTTATTAAAAATCATATTTTAATCTCTACCAAGCAAGGGCTTAAATTCTTGTCTGGTAAAGAATTTTTGAAAATATGTTATGTAAAATGTGATTTTTCGAAAAATGTGTTGTTCAATGATAAGAAAGGATTATCGGATCGTGTGTAAAATTATATTTTATGAGAACGTGTAATTCAAAACGAGTTTGACGATAAATGAGTTTTAAAAAATGAAATCCAAACATGGAGCTGTAAAATATGGGAAAGGTAGAAAATAATTAGGGTCCGTTTGATTGTTAGGGTGGAAATTTGTGGAAAGAAAATGAATTTCAAGGAAAATAATTGCCTAAAACTTGTTTTTCAGGGAATTGTTAATTTAATGTGTTTGATTGGTATAATTTTCCACTTGAAAAATTTTAAAATTTTGAATCTTTTTGTTTACGTTGGACTTTATTTTCATGAAAATTATTCATTAAAATGAATATATATATATTTTTACAATTGATTATGAAATTTGTTGCTATTGCCAAAAAGTAAAAAAAAAAAAGTTTGCTCGAAAACTATTTTTTCATCAAAGTTTAGTGTTCGTTTGGTTTCGTTTTACATGAAAGTTGTCCATTAAAGTGATTTTTTTTTTACAATTGGTTATGAAATTTATTTCCATAGCAAAAATAAAAATAAAAATGAGGCCAAAAACCTAGAATTCACACGTTTAGGGCCTGTTTGTCTCCCATTTTGGAAGAAGAAATAGAATTTTGAATAATACTTTTTTTTTTGGAGAATGTGTAATTGAAAAGTAAAGTAATTTTCTTAATTTTTGTGTAGAATATTTAATAAAATAAATATGTGATGAAAATTATTTACTGTTACAAACAATATTTGAGAAAATCGATGACAAACAGGAACTTAGCAATTAGCATAATGATATCAAGAATTAAGAATTCGCAGTATTTTTAGGGGAGTGATGCTTGGTGTACATAAGGGTATCCATACACTCACATGGGGTGGGGTTCGCTTGAATAAAATATTCGAGTGGATCCCATCCATGTGTGTGTATGGACACNATGTTTACGAGTGATGCTTGGTGTACATAATTTGGTATACATAAGGGTGTCCATACACTCACATGGGGGTGGGGTCCGCTTGAATAAAATATTTGAGTGGATCCCACCCATGTGTGTTTCTGGACACCATTATATAATCCAAATTATGTACAAGTAGAATTATCTTTTTTAGGGAGGTGTACGTGGAAGTTGTCACGTGAGATTTTATCAGAGCATCTGTCATGTGCAATCTCTTCACAATTGGCAGGAACACGTGTCCCAGTCCCTAGCTTGGTCCGATTTGGACCCCCGGATTTAATTATTTAAAGGTTATTTTTCTTTTCCATATTAAATTTATATCACCCATATGAACGTCAAAGGAAGGTCTCGAACTCAAATCAATAACTTGACCTGACAAGATTTTGCTTTTATTATTAGAGCTAAGTCTTGATCTCACTTTTGACTTTTTCAATGAACCATTTGTATTAACTAACATAATTATCAATAAATAAGAAAGCTGATCAAATCTATTTGTGTCATGTTTGGTTCAACGAAAGAATGAATCAAGATTGTAGTTAAATTTCATTATTTCTCCAAAAAATCATACACAAAATTGAGTACAACAAATTTGTTATTATCTATTGATTAGCTAAGTTTTTAATTGTTTATATACAGTAAGTCTAAACAATGTAAGGCTAAAAATTGCGAGCCTTACATTATGTGTGGATAAAAACAGTAACAAATCTTCGAATGATTTACGATAAAAGCCCTAATGGTGTGTGACTGGAAAACCCAATCAACTCCTTTAATTTTGGAAGATTTCAGGGTTATATCCATGCTATATTAAGAGAGCGAATCCATATATTACTGTTCATTTGTGAAGCATTTTGTCTTCGCATTAAATCCCCACCAATTAATGTTTTTCCCATTCTATCCCTATTATTTACTGTTCATTTATGAAA
>CAIGRQ010225292.1:0-13243 GCA_903798375.1 Fraxinus sp. D2006-0159 | reverse complement strand
TTATTTATGTAACGCATGGACTTTCGAGTGCTACATATTCTTTTGCGGAGGAGGGGTTCTAAAATTGGCAGATCCTCATATCCATATTTACTAAGGTGGTTCGTCTTTTGGGAACCTTTGTGCGTCTTTATGTCGCAGGTCTGATTCATGTGTTTATAAGGTTCTACCTTCAAAGTTCGGGATAAGTAACGTACCCGAAGCTTATAGCACTTGCTTTTCAGAAGCTAATAGCATCTGTTGTTGACATAACGACTTCGAATTTCTATTTTTCGAGAAGCTTCGCTATTTTCAAATAATTTCGTGGAACATGAGAAGGCTTTTAATATCGTACCTCAATGATTTGATGCTTTCAGCTATTCCCAAGGGAGGGCAATCATTAGGGTATACTTCACAATACACGCAATAGTCGCCGTATTTAATGCGTAATCATGGCTATCCCTTCCGCTTTCCCTTCACATTTCAACCGCTTGAGGGCGCGTACACCTGACGCGTTGATCTGAACCTTTGAATTCGAAATGCCTGGGACATTGGGTGGCTCTGATTTTAATCCCTAGACGTAGGGTTAGATGGTTTAAGTCTCGATCTAACGACTGAGATTAACTTTTCATGCTTATAAAAGGACATTACCGTCAATTGGAATCCTTTTCTTTCTACCTTCGCGCAAGCATCACCTGCAAGCTTCATTTTCTTTATAGTTTCTTCGACCTTCCCCAGTTCTTTTTCACCAGGATTTACCTGTAAGTGCCGTGAATCTACAGTGCTTTACTTGAAGGGTTTGTTTTTCTACATTTGGGATTAATGACATATTCTTCTTACTTTGAGGGTAGTGAGGGCGTACATAGGCTAGCTAACAAAATGGGGATTGAGATTACCCCTACTGCAGACATTGTTAGAGCTGTCGAAGCTGGCATGGGTACGACAACCTCTGGTGAAGAGTCTGGAAATGGGGACAGAGGGATGGCTTGGGGGGCAGCCAAAGTCCCTTCAAATGCTAGTCCGACCAAGTTAGCCGAACTTAGAAAAAAGTATATGATTCCCTACAACATAGAAATTTTATCCCACTTCCCAGATGAACGACCCTGCCGTCCGAGGCAGGGGTGTGTTGCCATCAGTGAGTATTTACTCAAATCGGGACTCCGTCTTTCCATTCACCCTTTCTTCCGAGTCGTCCTTAGGTTATACGGGCTGGCTTCCACCCAACTCTCTCCGAATGCCTGGGCCCAAATGGTTGGGTCCTATATTCCCTGGGTGAGGATATGCCCCTTTATGTTTTTCAAANCCGTCTTTCCATTCACCCTTTCTTCCGAGTCGTCCTTAGGTTATACGGGCTGGCTTCCACCCAACTCTCTCCGAATGCCTGGGCCCAAATGGTTGGGTCCTATATTCCCTGGGTGAGGATATGCCCCTTTATGTTTTTCAAATCGTCTTTCAGCCTAGGTCATTAGGCAAAGGGGATTCCAAGGGTTGGTATTCTATATGCCCCTGAGGGCACATGCTCCTTTGGTAACAGGTCTTTCCTCATCTATCAAGGGGTGGAAAGATACATGGTTCTGTGTTCGGGAAAAGTGGCAGGAGTGCCAGGGTGATACTGTCCCCTTTTTCAAAGTTCCGACCTCCTACTTTGAACCCAGTGAGTGCCATTTCATTGTTTTTTTTTTCAATAGTTACTGGATGATTCTCTTTACTGTTACAATGCTTGCCACTTTTCAGGAACTATTGAGCGTTTCGAGCTTGATAAGGGTCACTGGGAGGTTTTGTCGGATATTTATTGCTTGCCTTCCTCCCTTCGACATTTTGACAATCTAATCGTTCCTCAACGATTTTACGAAGATCTACATCTGATGACCTCCAGAGGTAGGAGAACTTTGTTGATATTTTTAACATATCGTCGATTCATGAGTTGTTTCAATGTGTTTCAAATTTTATAGCAGAGAATTTTGACAAAAAGAAACCCCCGACCCCTGATATGGAAAATATTCTTGCTGCCACCAACCTCTGGTAGGAAGGGGTGAAAGGTGCATCTGTTGATGGGAGGCAGATTAAGAAAAAGATAGAGAGGGTCAGTAGGGAGGTTGGCCTCCACAAAAGGGAGGGGCCCACAGTTCCAGACATGGATAAGAAAGTGGCTATGGAAGAGCTAAAAATGAAGTATAGAGTGTCTGCCGCCGTGGTTGGTAGCTCTCGCGATATTCCTCCTCCTCAGTCAGAGGTTCCCGTCGGGCAGAAACTTCTGGCAACTTAAACTACTGCAATAGCCGGGGGTCAGAGGAGGTCTACTACCTTGGATCTGCAGGAACATGCCCCTGCAAAAAGGAAGCCCGCAGACCCTACTGCATCTGATGCTCAGCGAGGTAAACCAGCTCTTCTTAGCAGGCCTGATGAGCTCTCTTCCGAGGTTCTTTCCCTCTTTCCTCCCGAAGTCCAAACGGCTACGACGACTTTCTATAAGTTTTGGATTGACAAGTGGAAGTCTTTTGTTGAAACTCAGGATGCGGTGGACGTTGTGGCCATTGCTTTAGCCAACTCCTCGCGATCCTTCAGTAGGATGATAGAGGTGGATGCCCCCTTCAAAACTTTGCAAAGAAAGAATCGAGAATTCTTGGGGAAGGCTACCCAATCTGAAGAGGTGGCCAAGAAGGCCCTAGCAGAGGTCGAAGTGGCTAGGAAGAAGGATGCTGAGGGGTCTACTAAACTTGCTTCCGTTTTGGCAGAGAATTAATCCTTGAAAAAGGAAGTTCACGAGTCACAGTGTGAGGTCGCTGCCTTGACAAAGAAGGTGTTGACTTTTAATGCCCATAAAAAACTTGCTATCGAAGCGCTTGAGAGGGCCAATTAGGAAATCTTGGAGCTGAAACGAAAGGTGAAAGAACTGACCTCCAAGGTAACCGGCCTTTCAGAAGAGGTAGACACCGTTCACAACGATGTTGAGCTTGCCAGAAAAAACGCTGAACATGATTTCTTATCCAACTTCCACCTTACTGAACACTACCAGTGGTTCGGCACGTACTTGAGAAGGTATGCCTATAATGAAGTGATCGAATGGCTGGAAGTGCATGCCCAGGGGGTTCAGACTTCCTACTTGAGGGTTGAGTTCTTAGAAGAGGGAGATGAAGATGAAGATGAGCCTCAAACCCCTGCTGAGACAGGGAACGCGGCATAACCGAAAAAAGCTGAAGGGGCTGACCTTGCCGAAACTGGGGCCATAGTGCCTTTTGAACCTTCAATCCCCACCCCCTCAAGATGAAATGTAATGACTTCGGTCCTATCTATGTAAACCAATTCTTCCTTTAATAGAATTACTAGTTTTTTCCATTTTTTGCAGCGTCGTATTATTTTGATGTGGATGTTTGACTTGCCTTGTTAATAGCTTCTAACCCTCATTCACTTAGTCAAATAATGAACTTTTCTCGCGCTGAACTTTATTGAACGAGCTAATAAGCTTTATCACTACTAACATTGCATTTAACTTTATTGAATCAAGCCAGTGAACTTCATTATTATTAACCTTGCACTGAACTTTATTGAACAAGCTTTTAACCAATTTAATCGTACAAATGTTCCTTCATCAGATTTAGACCATCCTAAGCCTGTTCCATAATTTCTAACATTTGCATCAAAGAGTGACACTTATATTGCTTCGGGTAAGGTTGGGATCATCGCAAATCTTCAAATTTCTTAGAATTTTAGAAGGTTTTTAGAAGGTTTGCCTACGCAGGGGTTGCTTTGGCCTTGGGGTTTCCAACGTGTGTTGCATTTACCCCTATTATTGAGGTCGCTTTGCATGTGACAGAGTCAGGGCATCAGCTCTTTAATTTTTTGAAGTGATGTTTAACATCTGCGAAGGTAGTGATATGTATCATTTCAGTCCTCCCAAGTCCAGGCATAGATATTTATGTCATGTATGGAATTCGAGAAATAATCTCGACCCTATGAAGGTGAATGAGTAGGGGGCAGTTTGGGTTTCCAGGGCTTGTTGATGAGGTAGGCCATCAAGGAGTGGTGACTATTCCGATGCTGAACCTGCTAAGGCTGCAAGCCTTCAAGAAGTGGAGGCAGTTTATTTACGAGCCTACTGAGGCTTCAAGCCTCTAAGAATTGGATGCTGGTTTGTTTACGAGCCTGCTGAGGCTGCAAGCCTTCAAGAAGTGGAGGCTGGTTTGTTTACGAGCCTGCTGAGGCTGCAAGCCTTTAAGAATTAAAGGCTAAGTCATGCATATGCATTGATATTTCATGTGTTCCCAAGGTGACCGTTGCACTGTCCCGTCTCCCGATACACCTACATCTGCATTGAATTAAATGCATAATGATGGCTAGTTATTTATTTGCTAACTTTTAAGATTCAATCATACGCTGATGCCCCTTTTATGGAATACACGCGCCCATCTGGGGCGTTGATAATGGGAAATGTTTAGATTCAACGGCACTGATTGTATGATAATTTTTGACGCTCTTGATCGTTGTGACTTTAATCCAACGGTTGCGACATATAATGTCCCTTATATAATATCCGAAATCTTGTTTTATTGACACTTTTACTCTTTGCGAAATCTGTTACGCTTTTTTTTGCCTTTCCTTGAGAGTTTTCTCGGCAACAAAAAATTTTCCTTTTCAACATTTCTCTCTTCTCCGTATTTGGACTTAAGAATTATTTCACTGAGCTTACATAAATGGTGCCCAAAAAAGAGTACCCGAAAACCTAATATGGCAACTATTCTCAATGCTACTTCCCGGAGAGTTTCTATGGAGGCCAGGCAAAAACCAGTAGGCCGTGCTAGATGGTTAATAGTGAGAGATGAAGAGAAGGAGATCTCCCAGGAAAATCAACTCGCCATTAATAAGGACAAGGGGATAGCTAAAGAATCCTCAAAGAAAAGGAAATTGGCCCACACTGGCGGGTGTTCCAGTCGCTTCAGAACAATTGTATCCTGCGAAAAGAGAATAACCCCCCATCAGCCTAAGTTGTTGCAGGCTTCTATCAATGCTGCGATGGAAGAACAGCCTCGGGAGGACAGTGATGAGACTGGGGTTACATCATCGACGGCTGCGAAGGCCCCTCAGAAGATTATGGAGCGGACCCCAGGAAAGTCTGGGAACTTCTTGGGGGGACATGACAGTAAGATTGCATCGACCGTGATAGAGATGTTGCCTATGGAAGTTCGCGGTGCTACTGAAGCTTTTAAAAAATTTTGGACTGAAAGGTGGCAAGACTATGTGGCCACCTGTGATGTGGTGGACCTTACTGCCACTTTGGTCAGCCAAAGTGCCAGGGCTTTTGGGGTAACCTTGGAGTGTTAGAGGGTTCTATCCGACATTAAGCAGAGGAACAAGGCCTCATATGACAAGTTGAATGTTGCTTATGCTGAACTTAAGAGGCTTCATGCCGAAGCTGATGAGCTGAGGGCTTATAAGGCTGAAAATAAGGCAAGGTTAACCTCTGCGCTAACCCAGATTGAGGCCATGAAGTTGGAGTCCACGAATCACAGTGTGAAGTAGCTTCACTAA
The DNA here is from genome assembly GCA_903798375.1 of Fraxinus sp. D2006-0159. Lineage (NCBI taxonomy): Eukaryota > Viridiplantae > Streptophyta > Magnoliopsida > Lamiales > Oleaceae > Fraxinus > Fraxinus sp. D2006-0159. The sequence goes on along the minus strand of CAIGRQ010225292.1, from coordinate 7,741 downwards.
CCAAGAAGGTGGAAATATCCGGTAATCACTAAAGGCTCACTGCTGAAGCTCTGAAGAAGGCTAACGCTCAACTTGTTTTTACCGAGGCAGAGCTGAGGAGCTCCAGATTGGAAATTGATGGGCTGAAAGCCCAGAAAGTTGAGGACGAAGCCAAGTTACCCTCTGCCCTGATTGAGGTTGAAACTTTGAAGCAAGAGGTCCATGACTCGCAATACGAGGTTGCTTTACTGACGGAGAAGGTGGAAACCTCCAACGCCCAATAAAGGCTTACCGCCGATGCTCTGGAGAAAGTACATGTCCAAATAGCTGCCAGTATGGATGCCTAGGATTTTATGGAGGAACAAGTAAAGTGGTATGCTAAAGAGTGCAAATTATATGAAACAGATATTGTTGAGGCGGGTAACATTGCAATGAGGTCTTATATTGCTAACTTTCATAATACCGAGGAGTATCAGCGCCTCAGCTTATAATAGAGAAAGTACGCATACAATGAGGTGATTAGCAGGGCGGAGGAGTTATTCCCTGACATCGATGTTTTGGGGTTACAAGCAGAGTTTCTTGAAGAGAAGGTGCCTCAGACTCCTACTAGTAATTGTGTGGAGGTGGTACCTGCGGAGGTTCAAATAGAGGAAGTAGCCTATACCCCTGTCACTGAGGACCGAATACCTCCCCCTCCCCAAGAATAGGAAAACATTTTGTTTTGATCTTATCATATGTAAAGCCTTCGCCCCCCCCATATTGTACTTGTTTTGATGAATGAAAGAGAAATTCCTTTTCGTCCCTTATTTTAATCTTCTCGTTTTGAAGTAATGGAAATTCAATAAGGCATGGATCATAACAGATTGAACTAATTTTAACCTAAATGGAGCCAGCTGAACTCAATTAAGTGGTCTGATCTAAGCAAATTTTAATTGAATAACCTGAGTTAGCTTAAACATTGTTGGGTGCTACTGGATAACCCCATAGGCTTGACACTTCTTTAGAGGAAAGCATAAGAGGTCAACATTGGAATTCAAGCAAAGAGACCCCTGCTGGGGGGAGTCGCCCTCTCTTATGAGGTGCTTACGCATCCTTGCATGGTGGATGGTTAATCCATGCAAAGGCTTCTTCCTGAAGTGTAACTTCGTCAGGAGAAGGCATGTGAGGCTGACCTTGGAATTCAAGCGAGGAGGCCCCTGCTGGGGGGAGTCACCCTCTCTTCCGAGGTACCTACGCATTATTGCATAGTGGATGGTTCATCCATGCAAATATTTCTTCCCTGATGTGTAACTTCGTCAGGAGAAGGCATGTGAGGTCGGCCTTTGAATTCAAGCGAGGAGACCCCTGCTGGGGGGAGTCACCCTCTCTTCCGAGGTGTCTATGCATCCTTGCATGGTGGATGGTTCATCCATGTAAAGGCTTTTTCCTTGACGTATAACTTCGTCGGAGAAGGCATGTGAGGTCGGCCTTGGAATTCAAGCGAGGAGACCGCTACTGGGAGGAGTCGCCCTCTCTTTCGAGGTGCCTACACATCTTTGCATGGTGGATGATTCATCCATGCAAAGGCTTCTTTCCTGAGTTGTTTTGCGAACATATCCTAGGATCAAAGTTTATTTATTTGTAAAGGCTGGGAAAAAACCTCCAGCTGTAGTTTACATTCATTGATAATACATTCGCAGTTGCTCAACGTTCCAAGGATGTGGCTGCACCCTTCCATCCATGTCTTTGATCCAATAAGTCCTAGGATGGGTTTCTTTCTCTATATGGTAAGGTCATTCAAGAAGGTCCAGGGCACATCTTCTCATCTCATCGTTGCTTACTTCGTTGAAGTGTATCCGCCTGGGAGCGGGGACCTATTTTGATGGGGCTCATAGCCTCTGCGCTATATGCCATAGAGAATGGGGTCTCTCCCATTGCAGTCCGGCTAGTGGTTCGGATTGCCCATAGGACTTGAGGTAATTCGTCCACCCAGGCCCCTTTCGAGGCATCAAGCTTCCTTTTCAGGGTATACTTGATTGTCTTGTTTACGACTTCAACTTACCCCGTTGGCCTGGGGGTGATGTGGGGAAGAAAAATACTTCTTAATACCCAACTCTTCACACATCTCTCTGACCTTTTTGTTATCAAACTATCGACCATTGTCTGAAATGATTGAATGGGGAATACCAAATCTGCAGATGAGGTTCCTCCAGAGGAACTTCGAGGTATTTGCTTCAGTTATCTTTGTAAGTGGCTCAGCATCCACCCATTTTGTGAAGTAATCAATGGCGACGATGGCGAAGCTAGCACTTTCTCTTTCCTTTGGCATAGGTCCAATCAAATCAATCCTCCACTTCGCAAATGGCCAGGGGCCGAAAACTACATCTCAGTACTTTCTATGCCAGTGCCCATCCTCCGGTATGATTACCACAAACGCCCTCGTGGATCTCTCTGAGTATATAGTCTGCCTGTTCGCCTCCGACGCATCTTAGCAGGGGCAATGAAAATCCATATTTATATAATACGTCATCCTGAAGGACAAAATGGGCAGCCCTTCTTCTAAGTTTCTTGGCTTTCTCTTTCTGAGAAGGTAAGTTCTGGTCCTTTAGATAGGATATGATGGGCTTCATCCAAAGGGGGGTATTTTCTACCCACATCGTTACTTCTCCGAACTCAGTAGAGGGTCTGGATAGGTGTTCTATGGGAACAACAGTGAGCAGTTCGGAATCCTTGCTACTTGCTAGTTTGGCCAGTGCATCAGCATGGGCGTTGTGAGATCTCGGTATTTGCATTAATTGGAAGCTTTCGAAGGAAGGACGAGCTCATTACTAACTTTAGATAGGCAGCCATAGTTTTGTCCCTTGCAGAGAAGTTTCCACGAACCTGGCCAACTACTAGTTGGGAATCACTGCTAATTATGAGCCTCCTAATTTGCAATTCCTTGGCCAACCGGAGGCCAGCCAAAAGAGCTTCATATTCTGCTGCATTGTTCGTCGCTTGGAAGCCAAACCTTACAGCGCATGTTAATTTATGCCCTTCTGGACTTACTAACACAACTCATGCCCTTGATCCTCTATCCTTAGAGGATCCATCAACAGAGAGTCTCCATATTTGATGTTCGAATGGTTCTGTCTCTTCGATGATTGGTACATGGGTGAATTCTATCACAAAGTCAGCCAGGGCCTGCCCTTTGACGACTGCCCTTAGTTTATAAACGATATCAAATTTGCTGAGCTCAACTGACCATTTTAGCAGTCTTTCGGAGGCGTCAGGCTTTTGGAGCACTTGTTTGAGAGGATAATTCGTTAGGACATGGATGCTGTGAGCTTGAAAATATGGTCTTAATTTCCTGGAAGCTATTAGTAGAGTGAGCGCCAACTTTTCCATGTCCAGATATCGTGTTTCTGCTGCAACTAATACCTTATTGACGTAGTATACTGGCAGCTGGTGACTGTATTCCTCCCTTATCAAAATTGAGCTCAGAGCCCCTGAGGTTACAGCTAAGTATATGCGCAATACCTTGTGGTCCTTGGGTTTGGACATGAGAGGTGCCTGACCCATGTGCTTCTTCAACCCCTGCAGAGCAAACTCACATTCTTCCGTCCATTGGAACTTGTTTCCTCCTTTGAGAATTTTGAAGAAGGGTAGACACTTGTCTGTTGCTTTAGAAATAAAACGATTTAGGGCTGCTACTCATCCGGTGAGGCTCTGTACCTCTTTTGGCTTTTGGGGTGACCTCATTTCCATCAAAACTCTGACATTTTCAGGATTTGCTTCGATGCCTCTTTGACTGACAATGTACCCGAGGAACTTGGCCGATGATACTCCAAATGCACATTTTAAGGGGTTGAGTTTCATATGTACCTTCGCAGAATGTGGAACGTTTCGCTGAGGTGAGTAATATGATCCGCTGCTTCCAAACTCTTCACCAGCATGTCGTCCACATAAACCTCCATCGTTTTACCAATGAGATCAGCAAACATTTTGTTAATCAGCCTCTGGTACGTTGCTTCGGCATTTTCAGCCCAAAGGGCATTGCCTTGTAGCAGTAAAGCCCTTTATCTGTGATGAAAGACGTGTGTTCTTTGTCCGGCAGAAACATCGAGATTTGGTTGTACTCGGAGTAGGCATCCATGAAGCAAAGGAGTTCATGTCCAGCGGTTGAGTCCACCAGCTGGTTTATCCTGGGAAGTCGGAAGCTGTCTTTTGGAAAAGCTTGGTTCAAGTTTGAAAAGTCAATGCAGACCCTCCACTTTCCGTTGTGTTTCTTTACCAGGACTAGGTTGGATACCCATTTTGGATACACAGATTCTCTAATTAAGCCATTATCAATAAGCTTTCTTACTTCGTCTTTCAGAGCTTCGTACCTTTCCGGGTTGATAGCCCTTCTTTTCTGTCTGTGAGGTGTAGCTTTTTATCAATTTTTAAGTGGTGACAGCTGACCTTAGTATTAATGCCTACCATGTCACCGTGTTTCCAGGCGAACACATCTAGATTGGCAAGTAAGAAACTTTTCAGCTCTTTTTCATTTCCGGAGATAGGTTACTTCCCACCTATAGTTATTTTGTTGGATCTGTAGGGTCGGCTGGGAAGGACTCTAGCTCCTCCATTGGGGCTGTCAGAGGTTCGCAGTCAATAATGCGAGGATCTAGCTCTTCCAAGCTGATTACCCTTTCCGCAGTTGTTCCTTGCTCGGAGGTTTGTATTGTGTTGGAGGGACTTCTCCCTTTGGCGACTTCAGTCCTAAGGACGTCTTCCCCTTGTTCAGGGGTAGTCCTTTATTCAGGGAGGTTTTCCATTTCGACGTCGGTAAAGATAACGTGCATTCTAGGTTCAGCCTTCCTTAGAGAATTGGAGTATCACTCTTGAGCTTTCTTTGATCACCTCCGACAGTAACAATACCATTTTCAGTTGGGCATTTCATGCATAAATGATGGATTGAGGTGACCACCCATAGCTCCTTTAGGGCGGGTCTCCCAAGTACCCCATGATAAGCAGAGCGGTTATCGACTACTAGGAACTCCATAAAATGGCGAACAATCAAAGGTTCCACCCCTATTTCTATATATAGAGTGATTTTACCTCTTGGGATGATGTTGTCTCCCTTGAAGCCATACAAGGGAGAGCTCATTAGAGTTAGTTCGTGGTCCACTTTTATTTTGTCAAAAGTTATGCCAAATATAATGTTGACAGAACTTCCATTATCCACTAACATCCTTTTCAGGCCATTACAGGCCAGGACGGTCCTTATTACTAAGGCGTCACAGTGTGGGTAATGTATTCCGACTGTATCTTCTTGTGTAGAAGTGATAGGAAGGACCGCTCTTCCATTCGGGGATTGGTTCACTATGTAGCTGGTCATGGCTAGGTCACCTGCTTCCCTAGCATAGTTCTTCTGAGAGTTTCTGGAGTCTTCCCCCACATGGGGTCCACCTATGATGGTGTCAATTTATCGAATGAGCTCATGTTCTTTATTAGGTGGGAAACCTCGCCTTTGTCTTTGAATGTCTCTAGGTCTTTCTGTGTCATTTTCTCTTTCCGCGGTGGTTCGTCCCTGTTGGGTCGACGTTGCTCATTGTTCGGAGGCCGTTGGTTCGGCCTGCTTGACAGATTTCCTGGGGGACGTCATAGAGTGTCACGACAGACTTTCGTTGGATGTCCGTAAGACTGATGGTAGGTGCAATATTGTGGTGCTTCATTCCTATTTCTAGGTTCAGCACCACGCCCCCTACTTTGGCCTCTTGATGTGCGCCTCTGGTTAGTTGTGCATTGGAGGGTTACAACACCAGGATTGACCTCCTTATATGCTAAGGTCGGCACTGCATTGAATGTTGCTGTAGCCAGCTCCTGTCCATAGTTCATTGGGACTTGACTATTCATTAAATGGGAAGTCGGGCCTCTTCCCCTTTGCATTTGGGGTGGAGGCAGACCTTGGCTAGCCCTGTTCCTATGATCCTTCAATTCCTCATTAAGGATCTCGCGCCTTATCATCTCTAGTAAAGCGTCATAGGTGGCAGGGTCCTTATTTTGTACATCCCTCCAAAAAAGGGAGTTCATGTCTAATCCTCCTCTCAAGGCAATCAATGCTTCTTCGTCCGTGACTTACACGCAGTATGTCATTTCGTTAGTAAACCGTGAAATGAAATTTTTCAAGGGTTCACCTTGCTGTTGTCTCATGTTTTGTAACTTTTGAATGGGTTTTTCCCCTTCCTTGTTGGTTGCGAAACATTTCAAGAAAGCTTTCTTAAATTCAGGCCAACTCTGAATGCTTCCTTCTGGCAACCTAGCATGTCATATTTCCGCTCCTCCACTTAAGGTCAAGTGGAAGGCTTTGCACTTCATTACTGAGGTGGCCCCTTTCAGGTTCATATGCGTCTTGTAATTATTCATGTGCTTGGCGAGATCACCTCTTCCATCATATTTCGAGATTTTGGGGAGCGTGAAGTGGTTTAATATGGGAGCATTCCTTATAGCCTCGGAGAAAGGTGAGTGTTCATCATCATCATCATCATCATCCAGGTTGCAGGACCTCTGAGGTCCATCCGAATCTTTGTTATCTCCTTGATGGAGTTGGGGAGGTAGTTGGGAAGCTCCTGCTTCGTTTCTAGCCTGTTCTCGCCTTTCGCGCCTATTTCTAAGGGGTCGGATATGAGGTTCTTCTTGGAATATAGGTTGATCCTCACCGGTCGAGGCTCTTGCTGCCTATTCCTAGGCATTGGAGGAGGAGGGTAAGCCGGCCTATTTCTAGGTGCTTGGGGCGAACGGGCTTGCCTATTCTGTCGAAAACACTTGCAGACGTTTGGGGCCTATCCTCTTAGTAATTGGAAGGAAAGCCGAATGGGGCTTCCATTGGTCTTTCCGACGAGCAGCAATCCGGTGGATCTAGCCTTACCTTTCCCTCCTGAGGTTCCCCCCTTCCATTATTACGGCTTCCAACCATTCGGCGCTGGACTTCGTCCTCCTCTTGGTAATATGCTGGAACCTCAGGGAAGACATCTTCAGGGGCCGTATGTTGATGATCTTGGTAGCCTCCTTGCCTTGCACATTCATCAGCATATTCTGCATGGCCATGTTTTGTTGAGTGATATTCCTCATGTTAGCAGCCATGTTTGCCATTTCTCTAGAAAGCCTTGATGCGACCCTGTTTTCGCCCCTAGAACCTCCTCTCCTTCGCATGGGAGGTTTGGCGTGTGGTGCTAGGACAGCGTGCGAGGGTTCTCCTTCCGGATTTTTCCTTGTTCTCCTAGGGGCATTCTCGTCAGTGGAACTCATTTTAGTAAGCTGCTTTTTTACCTTTTACAAGAAGTAATTGGTTCTTAGTCGCTCCTTTTTCAAGGACGATCCTTTCCCAAGGATGCAAACCTTCTTTCACCAAACTTTTGTGAACTTAGCTTGGTTTCTTCCACACGTATATTCGTGGTTAAATGTAGGAATTTCTCACAGACGGCGCCAATTTGTTGACCCCAAAAAATGAACTCAATAGATGTTGGGCCCACTCTGCCACGTCAAGTATGGATCCGGCGCGTTTCTACCGGAATGAAATCGGTATTTAGGACGAAATGAACGCGGGAGACACTTTCCGGCGAGAGAAAAAAATGTTCAGATTCCGGCGGTATAATTTGAAGGCGACCACGCTATTAATGATCGCCTAGCTAAGATAATCAGTAATAAATCTCTTTTTCGTTGTAGAATATGTGGAAGGATAGATGTATTAAAATGGTGTTTGCGTTGTAATCTTGGTGTATTTTCTATTGTGTTTACGAAATATGTAAAGAACAAAGTA
>CAIGRQ010225289.1:0-10896 GCA_903798375.1 Fraxinus sp. D2006-0159 | reverse complement strand
TTCTGGATTCCAGTCAAATATTAACAATAAAGTATATAATAAAGGTCGAAATTCTCAACCTAATCAAGAAAACTGAAAAAGGAGTTCTTGTTGAACAAGAGTAACTACAACTGACGTAGGTACTCTCAAGGGATCCTTTTACAATTTTTCAATTTCTTGTGAAAGTATTCTTTATTCCTTTTATCAACACCTTTAATGCATAAGTTTGTCAAATAGGCCACCACAAAGATATAAGATAACATGATAGCAAAATTTGTCTTCAATAAGTTGGCTCGTAGACTTTTCAAGCTCACTTATTCTTTCTTTCTCGAGTACTTATAGGTCGTACTCAAATATGCTATTCGCTTGGCCAGGCCAACCATTTTTATACACAATCACTGCCATGTCGGTTGCTCCAAGAGGACTATTCGAAATAAGGAAACTTGAATTTTTTACTAAATTTGGATTGGTAAGCAGAAATGCTACGTGCATACAACTTTGTGGACTCAAAATTCATAGTTTTCTTCCTTTATAATGTAGATAAGATTTTTCCCTAGGAGTAGGCCCAATGACAACTTGTAGCGTGCCTAAAATGATTTTGAACGCTCGTTTGGACACATTACTTCTTTAAAAATAATTATTATTTTGAAAACAATTTTTTTTATCTTGACTAATTCAAAAATTATTTTTAAATAAACTTACTTAGTTTCTTATAATTTATAAGTAAACTTTTTTAATCTTAGCCAAACATGATCTCAGTGATTACTTTTCTACCACGTAATTAATCTATGTTATGTTCAAATCCAAGTGGCTGAAAATAACATTGAATTTTATCGTATAAAGTCCATGTTTGACCCACATTAAATTATAATTCATTTTTCTATCTCATTTTATCAACCACACATTCTACAATAAAATAATATTACACGTAAACCCAATAAATTTTTCTTCTTTTCTAACCACGTATTTTTCAAAAAATTATTATTCATCTCGATCTCGTTATAATGTTGAGTAATGGAGGGCAAAGAAAAGGAAAATTTTCTATACACACTATTCCTTTCATTTTATTACATGTGGAAATTGCCTCTATTGAAAGACAATACAAGGCCAACTATAATAAAACTCCAATTACAAGAAAATTTTGACAGAATTGATATAGAAGATGACGTGGTCAAAACCTGAATGGCCTTTTTTTATTTTTTATTTTGGCTTTTCGATCTTTCAATGCTGTCATGTCAAGTGTGTTTGTCGAAATTTCATGTAAAAAAAAAAATTGTACATGGCTAACTAGAGGGTGGGTCCATAGATGTGTTGGCCAACCACTCTGTACCCGCCGGAATTCGAAATCTTTTTCAATATTTCTTTCCAAATAAATAATATTTCTTTATGAAATACCCAGTTAAGATTCTTGCTTAATTTATATTATAGCATGATTAACCCAACATTAATGTCACAAAAATAATAATGTCTTCGATTTTGTTCCATATTTAATCTATATTAACAAGGATGACGCTTGCTTTGTTGAAAATTATTCTCTAGTGAAAAGTTTTGTGGGTTTTTGACAAAAAAGAATTAGACAAGTAATCTAGAGTCACGTGTAAAATGAATATAAATATAAATAAAGATGTTTTACCTTCGGTATGGCATAAGCAGCTGAGCTCCATTCCTTGTTCGACAAGGCGAGTCCACATGTTTGAAGAAGCAGCAAGAAGTAACAAAGCTTTCAGCTTTGCTTACTGAATAAACAAAGCCCGCCCGCCAGCCCTCCCTCTAAAAGTTAGGCCAACATTTATGGTTATATCTTCCAATTCACTTGGATTAAAAGCAAAACTCTTTGATTTTTGGTCACCATCTCATCTGCTCTACTGCTTTTGTTAGTTGTACCCTTCACCCTTCTTCTTTTGCTTCACAATCCTTTTATTCGCAACTTGGATTCATTCATTTCCTTGTACTCTTTGTGTCCCTTTGAATCTTAAATTAAGAATTCGGGATTAAAGTCGATGACTATTAGGTATTTCTTGATGACACCAGATCAGTTATGCAACTCTAGCAGTGCAGTCTCTTTTTCACCAGATTTGCCACTGGAGGTTGCAGAAAACAGAGATATATCAGCAAACAATTCGAGAAATAGGGCTGCTCCTTTTGCAAATTTCTTGATAAGAATAGCCATGAGAATATCAAGATCAAGGTGTTACAGTTTCTTGAGAAGAGTTTTTCATTACCAAAACGGATCAAGATTGGATCTTGGTTCGAATCCATTCAATTCTCGGACTTGGATGCTGATGGAATTTCTTGCTTTAACTGTTCAAATTACTCTCATTACATATACTCTGTGCATATCCAAAGATGAGAAGCCGGTTTGGCCCATGAGAATATGGGTTTCCGGGTATGCTTTTGGGTGTTTTCTTAGCCTTATTCTCCTCAACTGGCGCTATCTGTTTTTCTATGTAACTCGAAGAAACAACAATCCCAGTTTTTCTGATATCGAACAGCAAAGAAATGTTCAGGAATCAAGGTAAAAGTAACAACTTTTTAATGTAAATTTGTTTGTTAACATAGTATTAGTACTGATATGAGGTTACCATAACCAGAAGTTTGCAGAACATGGATAAATGCAGGACATGGCTTGAGCTTTTATTTGCAATATGGTTTGTGATGGGGAATGTTTGGGTGTTCGACTCCCGGTTCGCGTTGTTTCGACAAGCTCCTAAACTTCATGTCCTCTGCATTTCCTTGCTTTCTTGGAATGCCTTCAGCTATTCATTTCCATTCTTACTTTTTGTATTACTTTGCTGCTGTGTGCCACTGCTTAGCAGCTTCCTAGGTTATAACATGAACATGGCATCCCATGATAGAGGGGCAACTGACGAACAACTTGCCAAATTACCAACCTGGAAATATAAGGATGAAGGCAACAGTTTTGAGCTTGGGAAATCGACCACAGACTATGAAAATACAGTACGTTACTGTACTTGGTTATAGAAATCTTATTTTATCAGAGAAAAAGTAAATAAATTGATCTCTTATACGTGTTCGGTATGCAATATTGTACGTTACTCAATAATTTGTTTCTTAATGCTGTCATGTCGGTGTTTGATAAAGTTGTCAATAACTGTGCCATCTTTTCATAAAAGGTAAGAAACTCCATATTTTCGAAATTCTATTATAATGAACTAAATTTTTGTTAATATGCGAGATTTCAGCAACTTGGGGAAAAACACGCAGGTTTTAGCATTTAAACCTATTGATTTTATTGTTAAGGAATAAGGAGCTAATGAATTTTCTATGTTTTAACAGGAATGCTGCATCTGTTTGGCCAAGTACAGAGCCAAGGATGAGATTAGACAGTTGCCATGTACTCATATATTTCATTTAAAGTGTGTGGATAAATGGCTCAAGATTATCTCTTGCTGTCCTCTGTGTAAACAAGGACTAGAGAAATAACCCTCAAACGAAAAAACGAAAAATAGCAACAGAAAACTTTTCTTGTAGATATATACACACTGTTTGAATTTCACATGGTTACTAGGTGAGTGAATTTCTTGTACATTGAAGCTCAACTTGTACCCAAAATTTATTTGCGATAGTCTCGAGGCAAGAGAGAATTATGTTTCTGTAAATAAAAGGGCTATGCCTATCTTATATGTTTGTTCCTTCTCCAGAAGTTGAAATATTTGTAGTAGAAAGGAACAATTTGTGACTTGTACTTGGTAGTTATGGATATCCAAGTTTAGCACCCATGTTATGCTGCGTTCTATTAAGCAACCTTAAGCACGACTTCTTGCTCGACCTTCTCGTAGTTCAAGCAGGGTATTCTAACTCGATAATGCACAATGATGATAAAACCTGTGATGTAACAGTCCATGTAGATTAATGAGATTGAACAGTTCGGTGCCGAAATTCTAGCTCGGATTTTAACTTGGTCATACGTTCAATATCTCGGGATAACTTGCTTGTCACATCAAGTTGGTGTTTCCATTATGGACTACATATATAAAAGGGGATTAGAATGGAGGTTTGGAAAGTGATCATAATTTGAGTACTAAGTAATGTATGAAAAAGAAGTGAAAGCAGATAATAAGTAATTAGTAGTTGTGGTTCTTCAGAATTTGTGATAAAAAGTACTTTTCACTTCAAAAACATGCTATATTACCAGAAGACTACAAGGGCAGAAAATGAATGATTAGAAACTTCAATATATAATAAGCTAAAATCAAATATATTACAGCAAAACTAGAATTTGATTTGGACTGAGGTCCAGTCTAATCTGCTGGCCTAATCCAGGTTGTTTCCGATGTCAGTGTGTTTCCATAATAGACCTGCTTCGAAGAGTCATCCCAGTAAACCTGAATAAAAGGGACGTGTGAATATAACCGACGTACAAAAGATGATATATAACACACCACGTAACAAGCACAAGACTCGGTCCAAGTAATTAAAACCAAATTTACAGAATCGTTGAAGGGCCAAGAAAAGTAAACATCCAAAGAAGAACTATTAAATATTTTTTTACCAAAGAAAGTCTCTTTTTCATGCACGTTAAGGAAATCATTCACCGTCTGCTGTCAGCTTGCAGTAGATTTGGTGCTCACTTATGCCTTACAAGCTAACTAGTGGAGATTCAACTCTTTCAAAGCCAAATATTAGCATAATAAGAAGTAATTGACACAACACCGACTCATTTTTTCTTTTCAAGGACAAATTGAAGGTCTTTCTTTATTTTCTGATTTCATCCAAATAATTTTCGTGCCTCTTTTGCAAAACATTAGTGATTGGCAAAAAACAAATGACAAAACACAAAGGAACATTGGTCCAAGTTTTGTGTAAAACCCAGAACTCGCACAATAATGAGATCTTTCTGAAAAAGTTCTGCCAACAGCACATAGTTCCCTGAGGAAACAAAGAGTACCTGCCATCCAGATGGAAGACCTCCTGAAAGTGCAGCTAAATCAGGTTGCTGATTCCCTTCCATTGCAACATGGGATTCACTCTTCTCAGTCTCATTCGTCTTTTGGGATCTCCTGCGTTTCACTCGTTCTCGCCTGTGTCATGATGAAACGTCAAATAAAACTACAGGAATAGGCTAGTGATGTAAAGGGGTCAGGACCAGGTATCTAACAATATGTATCACTCAGGCTAAATACTAATAATTCCTAAAATTTCATATACTAGTGTGATATCCAGAAAGTCCAGGTTCAATACCAATCACCTCCCAGTGGCTGAAAATTAGCATTATCTTTAGCCTCTCCACTGGCAATCTGCTGTGCTCGCCATTCCTGCAATTAAACTGAAGTTAAGGAAAAAGATGGAAAAGCATTACTCATCAGTACTATGCTAATATAAACAAACCTCTATTTCACGCCGTCGTTTCTTCTCTAACATTTCATAGGTATTTTCAGGTTCTTCCTCCTCTTCATGCAACTCCTCTTTTGCAGCTTTCCACTAAAGAAACAAAATAAAAACATTCAGTTACTTAAAGATAAAAATCACGAGTCAAGTACAGATTCACACAATGGGTTTAAAGGATTACCTTGTCGACCAAGCTGGAAACTTTTTTATTAGATCTCAATGTGGATACCACAGCAGCAGTCTTTTTCTTACTACGTGAAACTGAGAACAAGGCGGAAAACATATGTATAAGTTGTCCGTTTCAACAAAAATGTTAGTGTTAAATGAAAAATTGCTTTAGTTCTCGTGTATGTATGGCAGTTTCAATAATAACCTTTAGATTGTACTTTAGAAGATGTTGCTCCAGCTACAATAGTAGCAGTAACAGAAGAGGTTGATGAGACAGAGACACTTCTTGTATTCGAAGCAGTTGGTGGAGCTTCAATAGAGTGTTGAGAATCAGGAACCCCTGACACCTTGATAGTTACCTGGTCAGCATCAAGAACATTAGCTTTTGTCTGCGCTGAAAAACTGGAACCCGTTTCTGCATGGGCATTGGAGGATCCAGCTGTTTCAGAGCCAAAGCTTTTGAGAATAGTTTCACTATGAATCCCAGAAGACTCCACAGCTGTGCCACTAACCAACAAAGCAGGATGTACGGTTCCATTTTGAAGACCGTAATATGAAGCAGGCTCAACAGGATTGACTACTAAGGGAGCAGCACCATATACATTCGAGATGCCGTCATAATACTGTGGTAGATGGGAGACAGCTACCTGACCTCCCTCGGGATTTGTGTAGAGACTAGCACCAGAAAGTTCTGTGTTTGTTTGCCTATAGTATTCGAGACTACTGCCAGGATATGATATATTGTACGGTTCTGTGTAAGTAAAAGGTTGTACAAACTCTAACTGAGATGGTGAGGGGACTGAGGTTTCAGGTGGCGGGGGAGGAGGCTCGACATCTGGTGGTGGGGGAGGAAAAGGTTCATCATCAGGTGGCGGGGGAGGAATCCAATCATCGTCAGGCGGAGGAGGTGGAACACTAAATATTTGCCCCGGCATTGAATGTTCCTGGTCAGCCAGTAGATTATGCAAATTTAGTTGCTCTGATGGGAGGAGAGATTCAGCACCTGATGCATCTTGTATAGGTGGATTTGCTGAAGCAACTGCATCTTCAACTTCCATGTCCACATCCATGTCTACTTCCCCAGAATGAAGCACAGTTTTGGGGGTTAATTCACTATGAATTGCAAGTCCATTGATATCACTTTTTCCTCCCGAACCATTCCCTGAATGTGAAGTAAGATGCCCACTTGAGGGAACACTTCCAGCAGTAAAGGCACTGTCACCATAAGATTTAAAATACGAGTCATGGGCAGCATTTTCAGAAGCTTGAGGAACTACTACAGGAAATAATGGCTTCTTTTCACTAGAAACAACTGCATCACCAATGCCTTCAGACGATTGATTTGTGACCTCAACTTCACTTGTCAGTGAAGAACTATATAGTGTAATAACATCATCTATAGCCGCTTCAAGTTGTTCTAGTTGACCTTTAGAGTGCAACCAAAAGGGAAAGAGCAATGACCCATGATTTGTTAATGCCTTGATATCAGCAAGCCTAATCTCAACTTCCAATGCATATTTTGATATAAGATCGCAGGCTTGTAGATGGCAGCTTAAACTGTTTTAAGAAAAGGATCAGCAATGTGAACAAACGCACGGGAATAGCAAATAAATACAGAATGCAATAAAATTCATGAGATGCTTTATATATAGTTTATAGCACAGAAAAGTACAAAGTAAAGATAAGAATGGGAACGTCTATACCCTTTCGCAGAGTGCAATCGCTCCAACAAGCTTTTACAGTGCTTCACCAGCTGAGAAGAAAGGTCAGTCCCAGTTTCACATTCCTCAGAATGTGTTCCATGATTTATTTTGGTACTTAAGGCAATCTCATTGCCCAAAGAATTATCAGTAAGCAACGAAGTTTCATTATTTTGATCAGCATCTTGATTTCTTTTTTCTTCATCTACAGAATCACCATTACATCCTTCACCATATCCATGCATTTTTGCCACTTGGTCACTAACACAACCTGTTTTGCGATTGGTATCAGAGCCACCATTAAGTTGCCCGGTGGTGGAATCGCCATGTTCCATGTCCAACGGTATACTTGAACCAGATGTGCCCTCTAAACCATTGCTTTTTTCTTCAGTATCAGCAGCAGCTTTCTCTAAACAACTCATATCAGTTACCTGGGCCAAATCATCAGGTACTTCCCACGATGTTTCACCGGTTGTAATGTTCCAATAATAATATTGATTACTCTCTTCATGCAACACGACCTTCCAGCCTGTACTCGCATCTCCAACAACTTGCACATCAGACACTAAGGGGTATGTAACTTCTTCGGCTGGATTTGTTCCTCCGTCCAAATCACTAGAATCATTTATTATCTCACTACCTTTCCTGAGTTTCCGAAAAGGATTCTGAGAAGTAGAATCATTATCTATCACAAGAACAGAAGGCTCATTCCCATCATCGTTTCCAATATCTTCAATTTCTTTCCCAGCAGCAATTTTTGCCTGAGGACAAGAAAGAACATAAAGCTAATGCAGCTAGAAAAAGTACATCACGTGACACCTACTAATGGTTCTCGTACGAGAAAAAACCTGGCTGCCGCTAGCTTTTGCAACCAGTGAGACCACGTCTCAGAAAAAAATAATAATGAAAACTAAAAGCATAAGAGTGATGATGAGCTTGGATGCAACCATTCTACAGAGAATGGAGCAACAGTGATGCAGAAAGCCTATAGAATCAAGATCCGAATAAAACAGCATTTGAGAAGATGAAATGAGACAGATTAAGAAAATCTAAGAAACAGAAATACATATCAAGTTGTCCCAATACACACTAAGAGCTGGATTGAGCATTGCTTTAGCTCACTGGCTCTAGAGCACAGCAATTGCTATTTAAAACCAATGTTCTAAAAAATGCGCCTAGAAGCGAGCAAAACGGTTTGCCTTGGCAGTAAGAGCGAATTAAGCTGTCAACTTAGCAGTTGATAACCGCTTAATGCTCGCCTTTATTTTATTTTTTATTTTTTCCCTTTTTCTAGAAACCTTTTATATTTTATTTTAGTTAATAACTTTTTTATTTTTTTCCTTTTTCTGAAAGGTTTTCATTTGACTTTAGTTTCAAATTTTTAAATAACTTTATCTGTACAAAAGTGAAAAACGACATTATCCAATGAAAATTTAGATGAGATTTAAGCTACGGTACCATCTATATCATACCCATGCCCCTGTTTGGTACCGATTAAAATTCGGATTTTAATCTAAGAGTCAAAATCAACAGTTAATGTAAACCACATATTTCATGAGTCTCACAACTTTTTAACAACTCATGTCATCCTCTTCAATCAAAATCTACTAAAAATTTAATTTTAATCTCAACCAAACACGAGCTATGTAATTATGATTTTTAGCATTATCGTATGGTTGGAAACTTGAAATTGTATAACTGACTAATTTTATGAATTATTAAGTAAATATAATATTTTATAATTTTAGATGTTTAGTAAGAATTATTTTAATTATTATATGATTTTTAGAATGATTAAGTATTTAAAATAATAATAAAAATAATTAACACTTTTTTATGGCCTAGGCTCATAAAAGCTTGAAGTTTGATGTCCACACCTAACCACGTTTTACACTTTTTAGAACACTGTTAAAACACATTATTCCAGAAAAATAGGTAATACTTATGCAAATCACCTGGTCATCAGTGTCAACAGATGGGTCCTCAGAAAGTGCTCGATCTCGTCCTTCATTTGATTCCTCATCCAATTCTTCATCACTATACTGCTCAAGAAGCAGTAGAGGATTCCCCTGTGGTTGTCCTGTAAACAAATTCTAGACCGTCAAATGCCTACAAAAAGAACAATATGAAATCAACTTGTAACAATTAACATCTCTTTAACAGAAAGAAAAACAAGTGCAGTTCAGCGTGCACTAATCAAAAAGCAGTCCAAAAGTAAAATAAGATAGTCAGTAAATCAAATAATAATCAAGATTATAGTATTCTGCATAACCCATTCTACTAAACAAGTGCAGTGCAGCGTGATCGATTCAAAAGGCAATCCAAAAGTAAAATAAGATAGGGAGTATATCAAATAATAATCAAGATTATAGTATCCTGCATAAGCCATTCTACCTGCAACAGAATTGAAAACCATCAGTACGTTAAAAGGCAAAACAAGTCAAAGACATACGAACCAATGGGCAAAAATTCCTTGTTGAGATCTCCAAACTTCCATTGATACCACCAAGAAGGGGATGATAGGTTGAAAGTTTACATAATAATTCACTGTGGCAGGGGCTGATGTAATCTGATTACCAATTGATTGTCCCCAATACCATAGCCACCCTACAATCTGAAAACAAAATCTTTCGGGGGTGCAAATAACATGTCTTGTGCAAAGAAAAGCAATAATTTCCACCAATATTTATGCGGTCACATCATGTCTTCTCTACAAAGAGCAGTCCTTTTTGAAGAAAACTGACGGAACCCACCTGAAGATGATGGTGAATTGGGTAACCCAGCATGATTTTCAGAATCACTATACTCTCCAACTTTATCCTGGGCAGAGGAGGCACCTGAGTCTCCTAAGAGAGAACAAGAACAACATACAATGTTAAGACCACATTAGACATAACCATACAGATATTGGGCAATTCCCTCACCGAAGGAGAAATATCACAGAAGATACAAATATCAGATAATTGAAGTTTCACCGATCTTGGAACTTAGTGTACGACATTCAGAAAGTAACTAAATGGGAAATCATTATGCAATCCAATTATTAGCAGAATTAACGATATTATAAAGTATTAGTTTCCAGAAAAAAGCTCCACAAAAAAACAGTTCCAACGTAATTCACAAGGTACCATCATTTAGTTCTAACTTCAATCAGCAGAACAAATAGCGAAAAATTTGAAAGCCTAAGGGTCATAATACCAACTTCTTTGCCAATCGAAAATAACTTTATCATCGTTAACAAACCAGAAAAGGTAAAAAACGTAAAATTGAAGATATTTGAACTTTGAATATATTTCCATACATGCTACAAATATATGCATGCATATTCATATACATATACTATTTAAACAATAATTACCAGAGGGTTCCGCGAACAGATCCAGTTTAACTCTACGACCAGCGGCACTCATGGCCGCGATTCGACGCTCCTTCCTCCTCCCCATCGATTATTGATTTGATTTTCAGATAACGATAGGAAAAGATTGGTCAAGTATACGCAATCTAAGAATCTTTTGAATTATGGAAGCCCTAGAGAGCTCCGGGAAGAACAGGAACCCGATTATGAAATTTCATTTTGGGGCTTCTATATATTGAGGAGGTTGCGAGCAATTTGATTGGATCAAATAGTAAACGAGTTGAGGGCCATCTTTGGAGGCCCAATGATACGAAAATCCATATGAGAAAAATTCATAAATCCCAC
>CAIGRQ010225240.1:0-15109 GCA_903798375.1 Fraxinus sp. D2006-0159 | reverse complement strand
CACATTTCCTATCATATTACTATTCAAAATCAATTCTTTCTCCAAAAAATCTAAACCAAACAAGCTCTAAGAGATCAATCGTCATTTCGTAGGTACTTGTATTAGACGAGCTAGAAATGTACAAAAACACAGTATTATAACTTTTAGCGTCCCATCATATATATTACACAAATAGACAGGTCACGTCTCTCTACAGAACTCGTTAATCATAACACAACAAACTCATTAAGTGGCCGTGTTACATGAATGGATTCGATAGTGATGAAATTAACATAAAAAAAATCAAATAAAAGATGTTAATTGTTGGGTAGGTGTGTGTGTGTGTGTGTTAGACATGATTTAAATTTGTCAAAGCACGATATTTGTACAACAAAAGCATCTTATAACTTGTTCCCTAATTATATTATTACAAATATAAAAAAGTTAGGCATCCTTGTAAAAATTATTAATCATTCCACTGTAAATTCATTAGGTAAGTGCTCGTGTTACATGCTCAAAATTTGCACATCGAGACTTCGATGCAAATTCATTTGTCGGGAGGTAAATAATATATAAATTATAAAATAAAATGGACGGTGGAAGATTTCCTAGTAAAATTTTATACAATACAAGTCACAATCTATAAAAAAGAGAGTCAACACCAAAATTAATTTTAATTTAACTATAGGTATAGACCTAGTCCTTGGTACTTCTCATTATGATTTGATTACCAAAGTATGAAATGTGACAAAAACGTGAAAGAGAAATGTACCTCCTAAAGCATAAAGCACACAGCATAGTACAGGCTGTACTAACCCCACCCCACCCCACCCCACCCCAAACTGCACAATAATGTAAGCAAAAGAAGAGGGAGAGTAAATAAATAATTTCAAATTAGTTTTTTTTTAGGATTGTCTCTTTATGTATATTTGAGTCTCAATCTCTCCAACTTTTCCTAGTTTGAGAATTAAGTTATTTTTTTTCTAAAACACAAAATAGTTTCCTTTTTATATTTAGCTTTATTAATAAATGGATTATAGTTTTATTAAATACAAGTTGCCTCTTGGCATAAAATTCAAATGAACTAGGAGTACACAACCAGTTTCACCGTCGAGAATCGAGGTAATCCAACACTTCCGAAGTCTAGATAACCTACCCATGGCTCCAGAGGGCCAATTTTTATTTGTTTGTCTTTCTTTAGAAAAAAAATATTAAAGAAGAGCGTCGGGCTTGATGTCTCGTGCATCTGCCAAAACATTGAAAGGCACGTCAAGTCACCTCAAAAGTAGGTTGGCTCGATTCACTTTACATTATTAGGTTGAACTAGACAAATTTTAAAATGGAAAGCCTCTATTATTTGTTAAATTCTATCCACTCTTGCGTATCGAGCAAGTATTGAAGACAATTCTGTCGCGATTACGCACATGGATTTGATATGGTACAAATGTGGGATCTAAAGAAGTTGTATTTGAGTTCAGAAAGAAAGGTTCTTTTCTTACAATTATTGTGGAATTATTATATGTCTTTGAAGTGCATTATTGATCATAAACTTCCAAAGTGCACCTTGCATTATGAAGGTATAACTCATACGCTATGATAAAGATCCTCAAAACTTAGATTTCGGCCTCAATTTTATAGGGGCCACAATTTTGTCATCCTTCGATCATAATCCAATATATCCATGATCAGTACGAATAAATGAAGTTTATTTATGCACGCGGTCCACCTCTAAACTACTTCTCGAGTGCTAAACATTTTGATTTTTAGCCCTGTTCGGTACAGCTTAAATTCAATTAAAATTGAAAATATGGTCGTTATTGGGTCTCACTCATCTAATAAAAGTCAACAATAACGGCTAATTTTTCAATTTTAATCTATACCGAACACGCCTTTAAGTTGTAACAAAATATATTACGAGCAATTATTTGTCTCGACTGCCTTAGAATCATGCGATCCGATGCTTTTAATCGAAAATTAATTCCTCAAAAAAGTATGGATGTTAGCTTTTAATTATTATATTCACATGTTGTAACTTTGGTGCAACGATTAATACTTAGGATCCCCTTTGGGGTAGTTTTCAAAGACAACAAGTAAGTACCGGTTCATTAACAATTACATGGACTGTTTATGTGTCACAATCAGGGCCAGCCATGCAATAAAAATAATTGAAAGGGAGAAGATTTTAATTGAAAAAGTCGAAAAATATTTGAGTTCCTTAGGAAACCATCTTCCCTCGAGTGTTAAAATATATATGAATGACACCCTTTCGGGGGTGGTCAAATTGGTGGAGCAGGTGAACGTGAAGATCAAAAGTCACTAGTTCGAATCCACCGTCAACATTTCATCGATCGAGCCCGTCGCACCGGTCTTGTCTAGTGTGATTCATCTCTTCTGTGTGGTTTGCGGGCTACTGCATATGGAGCGAGATTTACCTATTGCGGACTTACAGGTAGCGGCTGCGGCTTCCTACGTTAACAAAAAAAAAACATATATATGAATGATTAATAAATACGGATGACATTGAATAGCGGGATTCATTTATAAAGACCTTATCAACATTCATTTTTATGTCTCCGTTCATCCGTCACCCATACTTTTTTTCGAACATCTTCTAATTGGGTGGCAATGAGTATCGAGATTCATTGAAGGGAAGAAGAAAAAGCTTTATAACAAATAATTGTGTTCGAGTACATTTTGTCACGTTGTGAACAAATATCAAGTCTAATTACGTAACGCAAGCACTGACCCCAAAGATTCATTATTGCCTATATAATTTGTCTGTTTATCGCAAACTCAATAGTTTGTACATTTTAAAAACTCATTGAAATCTTTCAAAGCAGTCTTTCCAAAAATTCCAGTTTGAAACTGAGAAATAAAGGCAAATTGTTGGGAATTTTCAGTAATGCAATCCACAGGATTCAAAGTCTGAGCGCCTAACCAATCAAAGCCATTTGAATGTCACAATCCATTGGTGGCAAAGTAGCTTTTAAACAAAAGAATAAATGATTGGCAATATATTTTTATATAATTTTGTTGACCATTTATATCATCCTTCATCCTCCATTGAGGAGAAAATAATTTAACATGATATCAGAGTCAACTTTCATTGTTATCCACTCATAAAATTTGTGTACATGACGAATATTTCTACATGATAATAGACGGAGCAAAAAGTCAAATTCGTAAACTGTAGGACTTCGTGTTCAAATAGGAGTATTTCGATTTTTCTCATTCCTTCTTTTCAATAAGAATAGGGATTTGAACTCCTTCTCTCGCTAGTTGATTGAATGGACACTCTTCCTCATAATGGTGGAGTTTTACGTCTTTCCTTGGGGACGGGAAAAGAGTACCGATCTCCTTTCGCCCATCGTCTCGTCCAAGGACGAGTCTACTATTCCGCTCTTTGTGATCATTTGCTTCCGATTTTTCCATTTTTTTAATTAAATATTAAACTTACTTTCTAGAGGCATCCAATGATGCTCAAAAGCCAAAGTTCATTATTATTCTAACATATTGTGAGCCAGTAGTGATGTGGTGAACATAATCCCACCACAGGTAATCAGTGAAAATGGGGTCTTATCCAAATCCAACCCAGAAAGCACCCATTAAATTTATTTCGTCCAAGAAAAATAAAAGCTTTTAAGTGGTTATTACATGCACATTCAACGTAGCCATGTATTTTGTTTCAAATCTGAATCGACTGCAATTGTCATTTCATCACCACTCATTTCAGGTAAATTTTGGACCTCTCAAGTCCCAATTCTAGTCTGTGACGGTTGTCATATGCATGTATTGTTACTATTTTTTTTATTTTTTTTTAAACTCGTACGAAATAAAAAAATCTCAAAAAAATCTTGTCATGGCCATCATTTTTAATAATAATAATAAAAAAAAAAATCCCTTCCACTATTCAAATTTCTAAGGCCACAAATTTCAAACTTTTATGACATGTTTCGTAAGATAGATTTGAGCGCTTTGGATAGTATGAAAAGAAGGAAAAAAAACCCGAGAATACCTTGATTTTCCTTTCACCATTCAAAACTCTCAAGAAAATCTTGTAAATTCTCATATAAATATACAATGATTTTCAAACAAAAAGTATTGACCTTAATTTTATTCGATCAAGTGACCAGTAGATCTTAGCCACCTACGTGTCCACCTATACGTCATTTGCACATTAGGACACATAGTTAAGATCAATGGATCATCGTACCAGAAAAAGAAACAATCGTTTGCACTTCAACGGTTAAATCAAGTGTCTGAACAAGAAGAATGAGTGCAAAAGAGACGTACCAAAACGAATTTGTCTAAGGTTTTGATAAAATATACCTATTGAGGATGATGCACGAGAAATACTACTTGTACATAATTATTTAAATACAATAACAAGTTATTTTATATGATTTTTTTTTATACAATTCAATTGACATTATCAATGCTCGTCAGCTAATATTGAACCAATCCAAAATACAATAACAAGTTATTTTATTTGATTTTTCATACAATTCAATTCACATTATCAATGCTCGTCAGCTAATTTTGAATCCCTACCAACGTGTATGCCACAATTTATAGATTAAAGAAGAATATTTCCCTTCCGCCATTCAAAGTTCAGCCACAAAGAAGTTCAAATTTCTGTCTTACACTATAATTTATTTTATTTTCCAATTACTACGTACCAACCGCATTACTTTATAGCAGTTTTGATGCCAAGTATACTGTATATATGCAGTTAAGGACCATTAAATAAGATGTTTTATATGATGAGGCTACAATACGTTTAAAGGGCTTGAATTTTCTATTTGAATGCCAGCTAATACTAATTCTTTTGATACATACCACTAATTTGTAGAAGCGATGTCGATACATTGCCACGCCAAAAAGGGGCCCGAATCTTGAGTGCTCCATTTCTGCAGGGCATTACCTCCTTGCATTGGACTGAGAAGAAAGTCGATTCCCACGTGGAGTGAAGTGTACAAGAGAAACAAGTAGGTATTTAAAGTTGTAAGTCGACCTCTTTAAAGTTGATCTTTAACGTTGGACTGACATTATCACGCTGGAACAATATCTGGTTCAAGAGATGATGATCCATCGACCTCTGTAGTTTTACCTTCTGAACTGTTTTCAGTTCCTTTATTTTCTTCAAACCCTTTCTTGAATCTATCATAATTAGTTGGCTCACTACTCTTAAACGGGCGCTCACCTAGTACTCGGACCAGATCTTCTTGATGTAAGACCTCCTTCTTTAGTAGTAGTTCAGCAATTTGAGCAATATGATCTTTATGTTCCTCTATCAGTTGCACTGTTCGATCATATGCTTTTGCCACCAATTCTCTTACTTCACAATCAATAATTGCAGCCGTCTTGTTGCTGTAGGGCTTGCTCGTCTCAAAGGCATCATCCCTTGAAGGAAAAGAAAGAAGACCAACTTTGTCGCTGAAGCCATAAATGGCCACTTGGGCATACGTCATCTTGGTGACCTTCTCCAAATCATTTTGGGCTCCTGTTGAGATCTTCCCAAGCAAAACCTACACCAAAAGAAAATTTTATTTGACGTGCCCACTGACTATTAGTAAAGGCGTGCGCTCTATAGAAAGTGTTGCAATACTAATCAATATTATTAGTATGCAACATTTATGAAAGCCTTCCCAGATAACAATATAGACATTCCATGAAAGCATCGTCAATCCCAGCCCTCAATTCGATGTAGAAACTTTTCACATGGATATGTTGAAAACTTAAAAAGAAGACGTTGGACTTGGAAGAACCTTAACCATGAAATCCAATCATGAAAATGATATCAGATGGATTTCGCAATGCAACAGAGTTCATGTTGTAGGCAAACATGTCAGTTAGGCATGATGTTAAAACATTTCCATGCAGTAACAGTTTTAGCACAACAGAAATTGCTTTTGCACAAGCACTTCCATTTAAATTAGCTGCGGAATGATGGATTTTGATGGTCCAAGAGAACTTTAGTTTCACAAGCGTCTCACCCTCTAAAGCGTTGGCTACTTTGAGAGCTTTACTATCGCCCAAAACCAAGTAATTGACTTTGGACATGCATAATATTACAAAAAATAAAAATAAAAAAATGCACACACAACACTCCTGTGTGTCTATATGCCAAATTATCAACAAATTTCTAATTAAGGGCGTGTTCGGTAGAGATTAAAATCGGATTAAAATTGAAAAACTAGACGTTATTGTTGACTTTTATTAGGCGAGTAGGACCCAATAACAACTATATTTTCAATTTTAATTGGATTTTAAGCTGTACCGAACAAGGCCTAAATAACTCGCAACTTGATCATTACAACAAATAGAGAGAGGAAGAATTGAACTTACCTGCTCAGCTGCTCGACCACCAAGAGTCATGCATGTCATATCAAACAGCTGCTCTTTGGTCATCAGAAGATTTTCATTGGGAACATACTGAGCAAAACCAAGGGCTGCAGTGCCACGAGGGACAATCGAAACTTTAAGCAATGGTTCAGCATGTTCCAAAAACCAACCAGAAACAGCATGACCAGATTCGTGGTAAGCAACAGTTCTTCGCTCCATCTTGCTTATAACCTGTAAGAAAGAATGGTTTCATGTTCATCAAGTAAACATTAAAACCATCGACTGTATTGGACTTTTTCAGTACTTCATACTCCCATGTAAAATATATTATAATTTGCCTATAACATAACGAATGAAGTTTATAATCCTGTAATGTTAAGAGAAAACAAATGGATAAATGAAGGGCAAACAGACAACTACCACAGAGCCGAGGCAGCATAGCCATGTTCTAATCTCATAAGTTCACTTTTACACCCTATAGCACAGGCTGCACAAGTCTAGAGAGTAAAATACTAGAAAATTAAGTAGGAAGCCCAATTATCGCATTAAATAAATTCCATTCTAAGCCAAGACATTCATCAATAAGAAGTATAAATTTTTCAAATAAAAAAAATAATTTTTATTCGTCAGGACTAAAAAGAGAAGTGATCCCTTACATGCTAGTATCATATTAATGTCATACCTTCATCCTCCCCATCCAAAATTTCATATCCTCTCTGTGAAAATCAGGCACTCATTAAAATTGATGAAAACCAATTTGAAGAAAGTCGATAGATACAGAAGCAGCAGAACCTTAGTAGCGACAACTCAGTTCACAAAGTTCAACATCCCTCAACACGTATTCATAAAAGAAGGTACATGACACGGAGACAATGTCTGATTACTCTGGTTATCTGTTTGCTAATTTAAAAATAAAAAAATAAAATAAACTCTGTATTAATCAACTAACCTATACTGGCTATACAACCACAAATCAAGTGTCCAAGCTTGAAAAAATGAAAGGGCAAATACCATATTACATTCAATATAAGCAAAAAAAGAAATTAAAAAAAAAAAAGGGAAAGTAAGAAAAATAACAAGCAGGTAGAGAAGTGGGATACCTTGTTCTTCTTTTCAAGACCTCCAATCACACGGTCAATAGCGGACTCAAAATGTTCAGTTGAAATTAATGTATCCTCACTCCTTGCAGCAATTAATGCTGCTTCATTACAGACATTAGCAATGTCTGCTCCAGCAAATCCAGGAGTCAGAGCAGCAAGCCTCTCGGAGTAATATGATGGCTTTTGCTCAAGTTTCAGTTTATCAAGATAGATGCGAAATATCTGCTCACGACCTCTAATATCAGGCTTATCAATTGTAATCTGACGATCAAACCGACCAGGTCTTAACAAAGCGTTATCCAATATATCAGGTCGATTTGTGCCAGCAAGTACAACAACACCAGAAGTGGTTCCAAATCCATCCATTTCCACAAGCAACTGATTCAAGGTGCTTTCGCGCTCATCATTACCTCCAGAAAATCCCCCACGGCCTCTTGCTCGACCGATTGCATCGATTTCATCAATAAAAATTATACTTGGTGCACATTGTCTTGCTTCTTGAAATAAGCTCCGAACTCTGGCTGGCCCAACTCCAACAAACATTTCCATGAAATCTGACCCAGATATGGAGAGAAATGGCACAGCAGACTCTCCAGCCGTTGCTTTAGCAAGAAGTGTTTTACCAGTCCCAGGAGGGCCCACAAGAAGAGCACCTTTCGGAATTTTGGCTCCCAGCTCCTCATACTTTTTGGGGTTTTTCAGAAAGTGCACAAACTCCATTATTTCTTGTTTTGCCTCATCACAACCAGCAACATCTTTAAAGAAAACCTAGAACACCATGTAAACATTAATGATTAATTTAGTACTATTATGAACAAAATTCAAATGATGATATTGGTAGAAAGCTAAGGCCATCAAATAAGCACAAATTTAAGTGAATAAAACCAACAAAATGTGCTGACCTTATTCTTGGAATTTTTATCCATTTTCATGACTTGTGCTTTTCCAATATTGAATATTCCACGTGCACCCTTCCCACCAGGACCTCCAACACCTAACCCAGTTTGCATTTGACGTGCCATGAATACAAGGATTCCTAGAAGCAAGATTGTTGGACCAAATTTCATGAATTCTTGAAACAAATTTATCTCGGAAGCATATGTCACAGGGACATAATTATGAGGATCTATTCCTAACACTTTCTGGGCTTCCTCCAGCTTCTCCTCAAAGGAATCAACACTTCCAATAGTGAAGTAGAATTTATAGTGGCTCACATCTTTTCTGCCGTTGGCATCACCAATAGGACCTAGGACGGTATCAATGCTTGTTTGATTGTTATTAGGGGGTGAACTCTTCACGTAAACTTTTGCAACAGATTTGTTAGAAATAACGATATGATCCACAAGACCAGGTTCAAGTAGCTTGTTCTTGAACTCTTGGAAACTTATCTGCACATTATACTAGTATATTAGTCATTGATTAAGAAAACAAGACAAGAGGAAGACGCAAAAAGCACAAGATTCAAATAAGAACTCCTAATTATCATAGGACAGTAGGACACATACATAGCAGAAAACCATAGGATTGGGGATTTATATTTAATAAACAAAGCTCAGCTAGATTTACGCAAAAGCAGATTGGCAACGAATAGAACAAAAGATACCAAAGGCTCACACGATACAGGTAGTTACTATGGATGATGATTGGAGCACTACATACGAAGTAAACCTATCAGAGGAACTTGTAACACCAATCATGAGAACATTAGGAGGAAGTACGAAGAATATTATCATGTTTTTAAATACCTGTGTCATATCCTTCTTTGACAAGCAAACCAACTAAAAAGGTAACATTACTTTTGCCTATGATAGCTCCTAACAATTAGAGATGGGACAAGTCCATGATACAGGTGGTGAAAGAAGAAAGTGAACCTGATCTGTAAATAACATAAGTATTATCATCAACATCAATTGGTTGTAACGCCAACTTTAAAAAAATCAAATGTCTTGAACCATGACTTCATTCTTTTTCTTTTTAATGGTAAATGGAAGCCTGTTATAAAGAGCAACAAATCTGGCTGATATAATTTGATAGAGTGCGTAAAAATACATATTAGTCCCTCCAAATTATCTGTAAGTTACATAACTATGTAACATAACAACATCTCACATTATTCAGGCTTCATCTGAAAAGGGGAACGGGGGATTTCTGTTTTCAGTAAAAAATAAGAAGAGTGTCGCCAGGTTTCTGTATAATGCATGAAGAAAGTTTAGATAAGGAACAGACCTGCTTCTGGTCACGTGGATTCAAAGATATCAATGTAAACGCAAATCCAATCAAAATCAAAGGTGTAAGGAAATTTTGGAAATGCTTTGAGACATGCAGGTCTTTTCCTTGTTCACCCATGTTTGAGTTCTCTGAAACACATAAAATCGTGCATTTAGAAAAACTTAACAGAGATTTCTCATAAAAGAAATAATTAGTAGAGAAAGACAACGCCAAATAGCAATAGCAGGGGAATACAAATAATTAAACACATGGGGAGGAGAAAAAACAGAAGACAAATTATGGGACATGTCAAGCAGGTCTTCTCTTCTTACTGAATTCTTTACATTTTCTTGACAGCCCAAAATGTCGCAACTTATCATTAACACGCACATTAATACACAGCTCTAGAACAACAACAACAGGATGTGATCACTGCACAAAATAGTAAGGCGTCGTACCTTTACTTTCCAACCTCTGATTGTTCCCCGTCGGGGTTTCTTTCTTGTTCTTTGGGTAATAATTCTCATACTCTATGAATAAAACAAATTATTACCATAGAACATCAACAGTACTTCAGAACAGTAAAAATACCAAAACAGAAATATATATATGTGTGTGTGCAATGCGGTCCAATAAAATGGATCATTTTTCTTACTTCCTTTCTTCGGTGCTTCACTAGAAAACAGCCTCCGAAGCCTCGGGTTTGCCAAAATTGAGTTGAATCTCTTCCAAACTCCACCATTCACAACATTTTTATTAGCTTCAATCGATGTCAAATAGCTCCTCACAAAACCAAACACCCCTTCCCCGCGAGCAATGTGCCCATTATCCAAAACAAATTCGTTTGAAATCGCCGATCTCACTCCATAAGTACCCGACACAACATTCTGCGACTGCACCACAAGAAGAAACCAACAAAAATTAATCCAGAAATTTCCCAAAAAAAAAAAAACCGTATTCAAAGATAATGGAAGTGAAGAATTACTAGCTCACTTTATTGATTGAAGAGCGGGAGGAGCGATAAACAGATTGCCCTATTCGTGACAACATCATTTGTTGGAAAATCCAAACATGAATTTGATAATAAAAACCCTAATACAATAATCAAAAGGGGAATTATATTACCAATACAAAATTTCATAACTACACCACATTATATTAACACCACAATTGAAATACATTTTTAATAAATACACCACAATAAATTTACAATTATACCCCCTTGGTGTACTCATAATCTCAAAATCCAAAATCCCAAAAACAAAAGATGCATTCAATCCGTGTTCAATTCTGTGGCTTCTTCTCCTTCTCCATTAGTCAATAAATTTAACGAAAAATCATTCCATAAATTGATTTGTCATAATTTTGTCACAGAATATGTTTCGGAAAATTATGTTCTCTGCATTATACTTCATATAATGCGTTGAAGTCTGAAGATGCTTTTATGGTAACTTAATGCAGAGATGAATGCCTAATACACTCTTACAAATCAAATCGATCAATCTTTGAGGGAACAAATGAACCGAATAAAAAATTAGGACCCCTATGCTCACACCCAACCCAAATTTTATTGTAGAAACTGACAGATAAACTTCAAGATTAGATATTATATAGGGAATAAAACTTTGAAATTTGAAGCGGTGATTTTTTTTATTTATTTGTTTTTTTGGAGTACAATGATTTTAAGTCTAAACGGTAACTTTGAAGGGGAAAAATAGAATACAGTCATTTAAAGGTTAGGGTTTGTATTTAGATGAAAGAGAGAACAAGAACATATGAGTACTTTCTGGGTTATTGTCTTGTTGGGCTAAGAATGGAGGAGAAATTCATTTAATGGGAAGTGGTTTGTTTTTGTGGTGTGATTATAATGTTGTGTGAATAATTAAAAGTACATTAACCCTAATTATGTAATTTCACTTAANTAGGGTTTGTATTTAGATGAAAGAGAGAACAAGAACATATGAGTACTTTCTGGGTTATTGTCTTGTTGGGCTAAGAATGGAGGAGAAATTCATTTAATGGGAAGTGGTTTGTTTTTGTGGTGTGATTATAATGTTGTGTGAATAATTAAAAGTACATTAACCCTAATTATGTAATTTCACTTAACGCTATTTGAGTAAATAAGAAAAAAATTAAAATTTGTAGTGTACCTAGTACTTTTTGTAGTGGTAATATAATTACCCTAAACAAAAAATGTCAAATGTCATGAATACCCTCACCATTGGAAAAGACCCTAACACCCTTATCAATCCAATTAAATCCCCCAATTCAATTTTTGATCCCCAAAATCACAATAACTCGTTTTCTTCTCTTCAACTATTCTTGCTACTCTAAAATCCTATTCTTCATTATATTCTTCACATATTTGGGTATCTTATGAATATTTATCATCTATTAAGAATTTACATTTGAAGAAAAAAGTAGAAATATAATTTTAGAAATCTTATATAAATTGTACATTTATTAATGAATATAGTATTAAATAGTATTTAAGTTGGTGTTGTTTTTGTACTTAGTGTGTTTTTTTATGTTGTTTGCAACTATTGGAAGGTAATGACAATCCAACTGTTATCCGAAATATAGAATGTCATTCCAGTTGTTTTTCACTACGTAAAATGGCACTACAGTCGTTATCTAATGTGATTTGATTTTTTTCAACGAAACGATCTCTAATAATGGACTCCTCACGTAAATAACATAGAAAAATTGCATGTCACAAAGAAATGTTGAAATGACATAGCTTTTATATTATCGAGATGGTGAAATCACAAGTCGTCCCACTCATATGTGTCGATTAAATTAATGAACATATCTCTTAACTTTTATACGTCATGTGCATATTATAACGTAAATAAGCTCAACCTATTATTTTTCAAGGCACGAATAGGTCATGGCTACTTACAGTCGTGTTTACACACGCAACAACACGGGCCGTTTTCAAGTCCAGTAACAACATTTGTGTCGTTTCAAATCCAGTAACGACACTTGTGCCATTATGTTGATTTCTCAAATACTTTGCTTCCTTTTCAATATAACGACCTCAAAAATTGGATTCCCCAACTTGAGAAAGTCTGAAAGTTGATCAAGTGACAAAGAACGATTGAGTTGGCATAGGTTATACAATATCGAGTTGATGAAATCACAAGTCATTGTGATTCGTTAGAAAGTATAATTAATGAGCTTATCTCTCAACTTTTGTAAACGGCATTTCCATCTTTCAACTTAAATGAGTTCAATCTATTGGTTCTCGAGAGCATGGATTGATTGTGGCTGCTTATACTCGGGTTTATAGACAGAACGTCACAAGTGTCGTGTACCGACACATGTGCCGTTCTGACGACTTCTCCAATATTTTGCTTCTTTTTCACCTTAATGACCTTAAAAATTGTACCCAATGACTTAAGGAAGTCAGAAATGTCGATCAGCTGTTTTAGATACTTGTTTATTGACAGAATGACACAAGTGTCGTTTAACGGCACATATGCCGTTCTCATGATTTCTCCCAATATTTTGATTCCTTTCCGCCGCTACGACCTCAAGTACTATACCCCCTAACTTAAGGAAGTCGGAAATGTCGATCATGTGAAAAATAATGATAGAATAGACATAGATTATATGATATCTTGTTGGTGAAATCACAAGTCTGTTAGAAAATATAATTAATGAGTGTGACTCTCAAATTTTCTGCACGGCATGTCCATCTTGCAACTTAAATAAGTTCGAATTATTGATTATCGGGGTTCGGAGGGGTCGTGGTCGCTCGTACTCATGTTTATTGACAGAATGTCACAAGTGTCGTGTACCGGCACGTGCCTTTTGATGATATCTCCAATATTTTGCTTCCTTTTCGCCTTAACGACCTTAAGAATTGTACCCAATGACTTAACTTAAGGAAGTCTTAAGTCAGAAATGTTGATCAGCTGTTTTAGATACTTGTTTATTGACCAAACGACACAAGTGTCGTTTAACGGCACATGTGCCGTTCTGATGATTTCTCCAATATTTTGATTCATTTTCGTCGCTACGGCCTCAAGCATTGTACCCCCTAACTTAAGGAAGTTGGAAATGTCGATCAAGTGAAAAATAACGATAAAATTGACATAGATTAATGATATCTTGTTGATGAAATCACAAGTCATTGTATTGATTCGTTAGAAAATATAATTAAGGGGTATAACTCTCAAATTTTCTGCACGACATGTCCATCTTGCAACTTAAAATAAGTTCGAATTATCAATTATCGGGGTTCGAAGGGGTCGTGGCCGTTCGTACTCGTGTTTATTGACAGAACGTCACAAGTGTCGTGTACCAGCACATGTGCCATTCTGATGATTTTTCCAATATTTTGCTTCCCTTTCACCTTAACGACTTTAAGAATTGTACACAATGACTTAACTTAAGGAAGTCAGAAATGCCGATCTGTTGTTTTAGATACTTGTTTATTGACCAAACGACATAAGTGTCGTTTAACGGCACACGTGCCGTTCTGATGATTTTTCTAATATTTTTCTTCATTTCCACCTTACCGACCTTAATCATTGTACCCTATGACTTAAGGAAGTCAGAAATGTCGATCAACTGTTTTAGATACTTGTTTATTGACAGAACGACACAAGTGTCGTTTAACGGCACATGTGCCGTTATGATGATTTCTCTAATATTTTGATTCCTTTTCGCCGTTACGACCTCAAGCATTGTACGCCCTAACTTAAGGAAGTCGGAAATGTCAATCATGTGAAAAATAAAGATAGAATTGACATAGAAAGAACGACACAAGTGTCGTTTAACGGCTCTTTGTGCCGCTATATTAATTTATCAAATATTTTGTTTTTTCTCGACGCAACGACATCTAACATTGGATCCCCTAACTTAAAAAAAGTCGAAAATGTTGATCACGTGACAAAGAACGATTTAAATGACGTGGATAATACGATATCGAGTTCATGAAAACATAAGTAACTCTACTGATTCATTAGAATATAATTAATGAGCACATCTCTCAACTTTTGTAAACGGCATGTCCATCTCTCAACTTAAATGTGTTCAATTTAGTGGTTCTCGGGGCATGAATTATTCGTGATTGCTTATACTCATGTTTATAGATAGAACGACACAAGTGTCGTTTTACGGCTCTTGTTACATTCTGATAATTTCTCCAATATTTTGCTTCCTTCCCTTCGCAACGACCTTAAGCACTGGACCCCCTAATGGCACTTAGGGCATGGACGGATCGTGCCTGCTTATAGTTGTGTTTATAGACAGAACGACACAAATGTCGTTCTAGTGGATCTTTCATTCTCAAACATTGGATCCATAAAGTACACAAAAAAAGTTGTTCACGTGACAAAGAATGATTGAAGTGACAT
Source organism: Fraxinus sp. D2006-0159 (assembly GCA_903798375.1). Classification (NCBI taxonomy): domain Eukaryota; kingdom Viridiplantae; phylum Streptophyta; class Magnoliopsida; order Lamiales; family Oleaceae; genus Fraxinus; species Fraxinus sp. D2006-0159. Next base: position 111 of record CAIGRQ010225240.1, on the reverse strand, counting down.
AAATTATTTGATATAAAGTTGATGAAATCACGATTGATTCTATTACTTTCAACAAAATACGAATAATGAGCATGTCTCTCAATTTTTTTAAATGTTATGTCCATCCTACAA
>CAIGRQ010225214.1:734-16495 GCA_903798375.1 Fraxinus sp. D2006-0159 | reverse complement strand
TAGGAGCCCAAATTTTGAAGTTCGCCTCAAATTGACAGTCCTTTTTTACATAGATTGTAGAGTTTCGTGCCCAAAAAAAAAAAAAAGACAGTGGATTTAAAGCTAGACTTATGGCAAAACATGCAATATGAGAAGAAGATTTGGTTGACTATTTGTTTGACTGTTGTGAAGATCTGATCGATCTCAATCTTGACATATTACTTTGGTGAAAATTGAATGCGAACAAGTACAAACTTGTTTCCCAAATTGTCAAAGATGTATTAAAAATACAAATATACAGGGTCACTTCGAAGTCGGGATTTTTCATGAGTGGTAGGATTCTTGATTAATTTAGGTAGATGCATTGGATGACTCGGAGAAAATTGTAGAAGATGACATTTATTTTCCATTATCAATTTTCATATTTTTACGCATATTTTTTTAATTGTTTGTCAATATCATTAATAAGGACTAATGAATATTTTGATATTTGTATATTATACAAAGGCCGAATCATGTATTACAACATGAGATATTGATCCAATTTTTATCAAATTAGAGGTTAGAACGCAATTTTTAAGAAGCCTAGAGGGGTGTTGCTACTTCTATATTATTGCTAATAAAGTTTGAGTGGAGAGAGCTATTAGCCTATTGCTAGAGTCAACTTGCTACTACTTTTTTGCCTTTTTATTTGTGTTTCGAGTTTCAGACAAGTATGAATATAATTTAGCATTTAGCATTATTATTTCTCATTTAAACTTATATGTTAATTTGTTTTAAATAGATTACTATAATGTCGATAAGTAAATTATGGATTAAAATCGAACCAAAGTGCAAATAATAATTTGGTTTGGTTTGGTTCGAAAAATAAAATGGTTTAGTTGGGTTTGAAAAAATTTCAAATCGCGTTAAATGATTTGAGTTGAAAATATGGTACAAACCATCCAAATCGAACCAAATTCATCCCTAGTTGATATGTAGATGACACATTCTGAACACTCTCTCCGATCACATCTATGATCTCTTCACAAACAACACATCGACGAAAGAAATATGACAAAAGTTGGAAAAATAAATATACAAGACAAAGGAGGAAGGTACCAAAAAGTTTTTGATCTCTAATCATTTTGATTTCAATTTTTATGATAACTTGCCTTTGTTAGGATAATTATATAAGTTGCAAGTCATTGTCAATAAAATGAAGGCCTTGAAGATCCATTTTCCTGAAACCTTCCAAGTTGGTGCAATCATTGCGAAATTGCCATCTTCATCGAAGGGCTATGGGAAGAAAATTCTTAAAATTATTCTTTGGAAAGGATTCAAAAATATCTTCGCATTGAGGAATAATCAAGGTTATGAAATGGGAATGAACATTTTCATGAGGGTACTTCCGAAACCCATGTTGTGGACCAACCAAACAAATACAACTAGGATTTCAAGGAAAAAGGAAATCTTCAAACTCCAACAAAGAAAACAAAGATAACAACAGGAAGAAGAAACTCAAAGTTTCTTGTTAAGTATGTAGTAAACTTGGACATTATACTCGAGATTGTAAAAATCGCAAACAACATACACAAGAAACCAAATTTAACTCTGTTGACAACATCATTGCTACCATTAGTATTGTGAATTCAGTCAAGGGAAATGTTCAAGGATGGAGGTACGATACTTGTGCCTCCATTCATGAGTGCTATGATAGATCTTTTTTAAATATCTATCATGAGGATGATGACGGACACATTCAAATGGGGAATGAAGTTTACACATTCAAAAGTTGTTAGCAAGGAAAGCGTTGACTCACAATTCACATTCGATAAGAAGATCATTTTAACAAATGTTCTATGTTTTGGATATGAATAGAAACATTGTAAGTGGTGATTTGTTAGGAAAATCTAAAATTAAGTCCACATTTGAATCGGGCAAATTTGTACTTTCTCGAAATGATGAATTTGTTGAAAAGGATTATTCTAGTGATATATTCAAACTTTATACTATTGACAATGATATCAATAAAACTACAAATTTGAATTGTGTTGTTGAGTGTATTTCTTTATGGCACGATAGACTAGGATATGTTGGAGTCTACTTTAAAAAGAATGATTTCATGTGAAAATATAGAACATAATAAATGGGAATTATGTGTTAAAGTCTAAAATAATTAAAAACTTGGTGTTGAAAAAATATTAAATTTACTAAACTTAATTTATTCTGATATATATGAATTAAATAGAATGTTAACTAGATGATGTAATAGATACTCCATAATATTCACATATGATCATTCTAGGTTTCACTATATCCACTTAATAAAGCATAAAGATGAAGTTTTTAACATGTTTATGATATAGAAAATCAATTAAATCGAAAGATTGAAATTCGTAGAAGCGGTAGGGAAATTGAATATTTCTTTAGGTTTTTTGTGAACAATATGACATAATACTCAATGTAGTACACCTAGAACACCCGAACGAAATGATTTGGCTAAGAGAAAGAATAGAAGACTAGTTCAAATGATAAATTATGTTAATAAATGTTAAGTTGCCATCTAATTTATGGGGTGCAAATTTACTAAGTGTGTGCCACATCATTAATAGGACTCCTTCTAAAGATTTAAGATTTCTCCCTATAAAATATGACAATCGTCCGAAAACAAATACAAGACATATGAGGAAGGTACCAAAAAGGTTTTGATTTCTAATTATTTTGATTTCAATTTTTTTTTTTTTTTTGATAACTTGCCTTTGTTAGGACAATTACATGAGTTGCAAGTTATTGTCAATAAAATGAAGGTCTTGAAGATAGATCTTCCTGAAACCTTCTAAGTTGGTGCAATCATTGCGAAATTGCCATCTTCGTGGAAGGGTTATAGGAAGAAAATTCTGCACATTTCTTAAAATAATTCTTTGGAAAGGATTCAAAACTATCTTTGCATTGAGGAATAATCAAGGGTATGAAATGGGAATGGACATTTTCATGAGGGTACTTCCAAAACCCAAGTTGTGGACCAATCAAACAAATACAACTAGGATTTCAAGACAACAAAGATAACAACAACAAGAAGAAACTCAAAGTTTCTTGTTAAGTATGTAGTAAACCTGGACATTATTCTCGAGATTGTAAACATCGCAACAACCGACGCAAGAAACCAAATTTAACTCTGTTGACAACATCATTGCAACCGTAAGTATAGTGAATTTAGTTGAGGGAAAGGTTCAAGGATGGAGGTTCGATACTTGTGCCGCCATTCACGTGTGCTATGATAGATCCTTTTTCAATATCTATCATGAGGTGAATGATGAACACATTCAAATGGGGAACGAAGTTTACACATTCAAAGGTTGTTGGCAAGGAAAGCGTTGACTTACAATTCACATTCGATAAGAAGATCATTTTACCAAATGTTCTATATGTACTGGATATGAATAGAATCCTTGTAAGTGGTGATTTGTTAGGAAAATTTGAAGTTAAGTCCACATTTGAATCAGACAAAATTGTACTTTCTCGTAATGGTGAATTTGTTGAAAATGGTTATTCTAGTGATGAAATAGTCGAACTTTATACTATTGACAATGATATCAATAAAACTACGTTCAAAAGTTGTTGAGTCTATTTCTTTATGGCATGATAGACTAGGATATGTTGGTTATTCCACTTTCAAAAGAATGATAAAAATTGGAATGATTTCATGGAAAAATATAGAACATAATAAATGTGAATTATGTGTGTAAGTCTAAAATAATTAAAAACTTTTTCATAGTGTTGAAAAAATATTTAATTTGCTAAACTTAATTTATTCCGATATTTGTTAATTAAATAGAATGTTAACTAGATGATGTAATAGATATTTCATAATATTCATAGATGATCATTCTAGGTTTCACTATATCTACTTGATAAAACATTAAGATGAAGTCTTTAACATGTTTACAATATACAAAACCGAAATAGAAAATCAATTAAATCGAAAGATTGAAATTCTTAGAAGTGATAGGGGAAGTTGAGTATTTCTTTAGTGAATTTAATCTTTTTTGTGAACAATATGACATAATACTCAATGTAGTACACCTAGAATATCCAAACGAAATGATTTGGCTAAGAGAAAGAATAGGACACTAATTCAAATGATAAATGCTATGTTAGTAAATGCTAAGCTGTCATCTAACTTATTGGGTGCAACTTTATTAAGTGTGTGTCACATAGTTAATAGGATTCCTTCTAAAAGATTTAAGATTTCTCCCTACGAAATATGGAAAGGGAGAAAACCGAAAATTGGTTATTTCAAAATGTAGGGGCGTCTTGCTTGTTGTAAGAACACGGATCCTAAAAGGACCAAGTTAAGCCTTAGAGGGATCAGATATGCTTTTGTAGGATATGCCCAAAACAGTAAGGCATATCCTTAATTAAACTTGGAAACCAATGTCATTATTGAGTTCCAAGAAGTAGAGAGAATTTGTTATCCTCGGATAATAATTCTTTAAGGGATCCTCAAGTGGAGATTCCTAGTTCCAAAGAGATCACAAGTAGAAACACCTTCAAAAAATGTTTAAACAAGTGAACTTCGCAGAAGCAAAAGAGCTTGAAAGGAGAAAGTGCTAGGATCGGATGAATTTAACTCTCAACTTATTTTCTCCTATTTGGTTGAAAGAAATGAGAAGAGTGTCACAAGAACTACTCCATTTATTCTTCAAGTGGATCTGACCATAAAACTTATAAAGAAGTAATATCATCTAGAGATAGCATTTTTTTAAAAGATGTTGTAAATGATGAAATTGATTCAATAATGTCAAACACTACTTGAGAATTAGTCGATTTATCACTTGAGTTGAAACTTATAAGCTGTAAATGGGTATTTAGGAAAAATTATAATATAGACATCACTCTTAATACCTTTAAAACTAGGTTGGTGGCCAAAGGATATCGACAAAAGGAATGAATAGATTACTTTGACACGTATGTACCAGTTGCATGAATAACATCGATTATGATTTTATTTGCCTTAGTTTCTATTTATGATTTGCATATACATAAAATGGATGTCAAACTCAAAAACAACATTCTTAAATGAGGATCTCCATGAGGAGATTTATATGGAACAACTGGAAGCTTTTATTCTACCCCAAAAATAAGGATAAAGTATGCAAGTTAGTAAAATCCTTATATGGATTAAAACAATTACCAAAGAAATGGCATAAGAAGTTTGACTTAGCTATAATGTCTTTTGGATTTAAACATAATAATATCGACAAATGTTTATTTTCAAAAGTGATGGTTATGTTGTGCTTATTTACTTATACGTTGATGATATATTGATTGTATGCAATCAAATGAAAAGTATAAAGGAAACAACGATGTTTTTATCTTCCACATTCAAAATGAAAGATTTTGGTCAAATGAATACCATACTAGGTATCATAGTCACCAAGACTAGTGGGAGTTATATGTTGAGTCAATCACATTATGTTGATAATATGATTAATAAGTCCAACCACTTGAACATTAAAGAGACTAACACTCCCTTTGATCCAAATTTGAAACTTGTAAAGAAATATGGAAGAGCAATAGCACGACTTGAGTATGCAAGTGCTATCGGGAATCTAATGTATGTTATGTAATGTACAAGACACGACATAGAACTATTGGGAGAGTTCTTGGTTATTTGAAGAACTAAGCATCTAAACCTACAATATTCTAAATTTCTGGCAATCCTAGAAGGATTTACTGATGCAATTTGGATATTTAGTGTAGATGAGAATAAATCTACCTCAAGCTGGGTATTTATCCTTGGAGGAGGCATGCTCTCTTGAAAATCCAAGAAATAAACGTGGGTTACTTAGTCAACTATGGAATCCAAATTTGTGGCACTGGCTGAAATCGGAAAAGAAGCTGAATGGCTTAATGAATGAAATTCCATTGAAGAAATGAATAATTCTTCCTTATTTATCTTGTGTGATAGTTAAGCCACTTTAACTAGAGTATACAATGAAGTGTATGGTAAATCTAGACACGTGAATATAAGATGACTACATGAGAAAATTAAGCAAAGATGGAATAATTTCACTTATTTATGTGAAGTGGAATGAGAATTTAGCAAATTCATTCACTAAATTGCTCACAAGGGAACTGGTGTCGACAATGACTTGTAGAATGGGGTTAAAACTCTATAATTTAATCCATCAATGACAACAACCCTACTTGAGTATACTAACAAGTATACTTCGAATTCAAAGAGTAACAACAAGTTCTTCGATAAATGAATAAATTCAGCACTTAATCATTCTATTAAACCCTATCATAGGTTATAAGTGCTGGTTTTCACGAATCAGAGGGTTGAATTTCTACAACTCTTAATAAACTTCATATCAATGGATCAAGTATCTCTAAAAGTGATAGAGATACTGCAAGAACTTTATCTACATAAATTTTGAGATAGTGATGCCTCAATAAAGAGTTAGAGTTTTTTTTTTTAAAAAAATTATGAATAACAGAATCGCAATGCCATAAGAGTGCTAAAAGAGAGTGTGTGGAGTTTGGAACACTTGATGCTCATGTGTGATTTCACCGGTATCATAACAAGGAATAATAAGTTCAAAACTTTCATGCTATCTAAGATTTCGATAATTGCTTTGTGAAATTTACGCTAAGGTTAGATTCAAATTGACAGATATCCATACTGTATGTATAAGTGTCGTTAAACTTGAGTGTAAACTCATTATATATTTGAACTGGCCTTGGGTTTTCAAACCCCTGTGGTATTTGACTATTTGGTGAACTGGGCGATCGGTCAGTTTTGTAATGGGCGATTGCCTAGTGCAATCTTGACCACTCAGATTTTGAACTTAGGTGTATTTTCATCAAAATTCACACATTTTTTACTTTTTTTTGCACTTTTTGTGCATGATTGTTGTGGTACTATATATAGGGGCAATTTTCATAATTGAAAACATATCCTAAACAACAAATTTATACCATTGTACCCAAATCAATTTCATAATTGAAAACATATCCTAAACAACAAATTTATACCATTGTACCCAAATCAAAGAACAAACCACGTTTCTATAACTTTGTTCTAAAAGTTCATTTCCAAGTTTGATTTTGCTTCATTCAAACTTGAATTAAGGTTTTGATTACTCCTACAAACTATTTGCCTTTTAAAAGCCTTCGAGCACTTATCTCGATGGCGGCAACAATGGTTCATAATATTGTTCAAACCTTCCATTTTGACGAAATTCTTGTTTTTGGTTTCTTTCTTGTTCTTCATCAACCTTATGTACAACACTATCTATTCTGGTCAAACCCTTAGAAGAAATAAGATAAAGAGCATTTTGAAGATATACGATAAAGTAGCCTACTATTATAAAAAGTCATCCACAATGAACGCAAATCCATAAATATATACTCGATGTATTTATATGTATCGAAGACTTGACATTCATAGTTCCAGCACACACAGGAAAATGTAGCAAGAAAAACCAAAAATCTCTCAGCTACCTGATTTTATATTACAGATGACACAATAAAACTAAGAAGAATAACACTGCTTGGCCCGGGATTAAATCCCGGGTCAAACCAGGGGCGTCATTTGGCGCCCCCTATTGGAGTCCAACTAAGAAACGACTACTATAAGAAGCAGAGTGGTTACGATCAGTGAGTAAACTCTAAACCAATTAAGCTAGCTGCAAAAGGCACTGTGCACCATAACCCGAGCTTCAAACACGTCTAATCGAGAAGAAGATATCCACAAAGACAATGAATTTTGCACAAAAATTCGGTGACAGTAATATGCGCTCGAAAAAGCAAATTCAATTGTTGCTAAAGTTTCCCTGTATGGCCTTTAGATAACCAACTTCTACCATAAATCTTCTGTCCACTTAAGTAATGATCCGTTAATCACCCTCATCAAACCAGCATCATAACTCAACAAAATCTGGTCTTTTTTACGAGTCGTCGTGAAAGTTAAAACAGTCTGCAACTTTAAGGTGATTCGCAAGTTGTTTGATAGAAGGTTGCACAGCTTTGGAGAAGGAAGCAACGGAATTGGGAAGTTCTGGTATACAAACAGGCAGATATTGATCGCCACTTTCCCGTAAGTGAAATAAAGCAAGCACGGCACGGCAGAAAATGAATCTAGAGAGATGCCATCAAAGAATGTGCTCATTAATTAGCTTAAGCCACATTTTATGAATCTTGCAGTGTGAAGCATTTCTAGGGCTGCAATAGACTATACATGTTCTATGCAATGATAATTTCATTCAGATTCTTTATAAGTTGCATAAAGGAAAATCTATTACACGTGAAGTAAAACCTACAGTTCATTGAGCTTCAATTTTCAACTGAAATACTAAAAGTTTTTGGGGGAATTCTTAGAATTTAGACACCGAAGTATATGATGACATTAGTATTTAGCCAATTAAAGGACCAAATAATATCAGTATCTAAAGCCAAGAAGTTCTGTTGACATTATCAGTAATTTTTTACTTTATAGAGAGAGATGCAGGGTTCAAGTTTAATGTAATTTAGTACCTAGAAACTTCAATTATGGGCTCAATTAGTGAATAACTTGAGTTAGACATGCATTTTCAATTATGGGATCAATCATGTCTCCCAGATGATTATGTGAAGGTGATTGGGACACAATATAAGTTACCTAAGAATAAGCCGCCGAAGAAATGGATCTGACTGAAGTTGGGCCCACACCAGATCCAGACTAGTTGAAGTGCAGAGTATCACCTCCCATTCAGTAAAGGCAGTTGAGAGTGTGCTCTGCGCATCGTTGTACATGTCCTGAAAGAAAATCCATTAAAAAATAAGATATGACGACATTGGACATACTACAGAATTCTATCAGTTGCACAGTTCACTCACCGCATCATCACTAGAGAAGTTGTAATCAACCAATTGGCAGAAAGCTTGTAAAGGAGCGGTTAAGAACAAGGTGAATTGACTTCCATTTCGTGCCATATCGTTGCCACTATTGCTCTTGAATGAAGGCCTCATAGGAGAAAGAAATAAAGCAGCAGGTTCACCCCTTTCTGCTCCACGTAGAACCTAAGAGCGGTTTACATATCAGCAATAATCCAAGAAAACACTTTTCTCCCTTCAAGTGAAATGCCATATCTGAACTGACTCAAAAGCAGAAAGTTTCTGCTTTATAAACGTTTGCAATAGCTTCATGGAAAATGTTGGTGGATAACTTTAGAACAAAAACTGCCTGAGGATATAAATAGGAGGAAAAAAGAGGCACAACTAATGAGGCTACTTGTGATTGGGAAAACAAAAGAGGTTCTTAAAAGCTAAAAAATGGTCACTGGGTAGACCTTACTAGCTAGTACTTTTTTTCTGGTTTAACATTGGGCGCAGGGATTAGTGGAGTTGAGATAATGGCTTTTAGATGTAATTAGAATACAGTGATAATTAAAAATAATATTTTAACTAGCATATCAAACATCTACCATCTAGTACATGTTTTGGCCAAAAATTTCACAGGGGAAGGAAGTACCAAACTACTATCCAATTCCTTCAGTTCACTAAGCAATCGCTACGTCTTGAGAAGACAAAACAGAAAGATGACAATCATATGCTACATAGTTTTTTGAAATTCATCAAGAATTGGTTCCCTGTTTAAAATGAATTATCTGGAGGCTCCTTAATGGGTGAGGCACACACTTAGGGTTCTTGGACTGATCTTTTCACACCCAAGGCATGCACTTCGTGCCCAGGGTATATGCTCTTAGTCTTAATATTTAAAGGTCGGTCTTCAGTTCATACAAATCGACCTTTTTTCCTCTCACAATTAAGTCCCTCTTTTCATTTTTAAAGCTGAAAAAGTCGTTCAGTTGCCAGAATTTGAAAAAGGAAAAATAAACTCTCCTAATGACTTCTTCTTTTGAACCAAACCTGTACAACGACAATAACAAGCTAAGCCTTGCTATCTATAAACATGGAGTCGTTTACATGAATACTTTTGTGCAGTAGTGCCAGTCCAACTTTATCTCTTTTGGAAATAAAATTGTGTCTTTTACGACCACCTCAAACCTCAAATCATACTAATTTTGGTCAGTTCGCTCTTTCATAGTGATCTAATGTATTTTCAGTAGGTATTATCGCTACTTATTAGCATCCCTCATTTCTTAATTTATCCATTCAATGGTGACCATCCATCTCTTTTAGCATCTTCATTTCTTCTCCAGAAATTTTATTTTTTAATGGTTCAACACTCGGTGTCATAGTATAGCTGCCCTTAATAGCCGTGTTATAGAACTTCTCTCTTAAGCTTTAAGTTACTAAGTTAGTAGTATCTTTCAGTTAAATAGAATTTATCACATTTCTCCATTTCATTCCATCCCCTCAGTCCTATGCATTACATCCGCTTCAAATACACCTTCCTCATTAATGATTGTAACTTAATATGCAACTTGAACAGTGTTCTTTTCTAGATTTTCGGAAAATGTTCAGAAGTATGTAGTTGGTGAGTAAACACTCACTAAGAAAGATGGGAAGAATGTGACCATAGATGCTCAATGCACAACAGTCAAATTAACACATGGATAATTCTCCATGTACATAATCCATGTACATAATGGATTACATAGGCCCATGTGGAAGAAATCTGGCCGTGGATGTGAAGTGTGGAAAAGTCAAAAATTGTAGACTGTCGATGGATGCGCGACACCTGTCAATTATGTAATGTATTATGTAAATGATTAGGTACTTGTAGCATGATCCTTAACACATTATGATTATGGAATTTCAGTTGCTGCCAGAGTATACAGTCAAGCATCAAGAAGAAGTTACTCTATCAAGTTTTGACAAACCTGCCTTGAATGCATGACTACTATCGCTATCTATTATCAAAAACAGCGGTCTTCGTGTAAAAGGAATAATATCACATGGGTAGAGTACATTTGAACCTGCAACACAAACACTTGCTGTATATTATGGATATAAATATCACATAATAAAGAGGAATTGGAATAGGTTAGGTTCTGATTATATATATCCCTTACCTCCATTTCTTCCTGGACCTAACCATAAAGGGTCCTCAAAATATTGACTCAAGTCTCCCTTAGGAATAACATGATTTTCACAGTGACATTTTTTCTGTTCGTGGTGATTGAGGGATTGGGCGTTGGGCTTAGAAAGCTTTCTTGTTATCCCAAGGTTTTCCATTTGTGAAGTACTAACACGACCAGAATTCCCTGCATCCAGATCATCATTTTAGTTGTCGAGTGTGATATGCTATATATCTAGGTCATTGTGAGAATGAAATTTTAGCCAAGCCAACCTGCAGCAGACAGATATATTAATATAACACTATCTGTAGGAAGTTCCTCACAAACTTTAGCAATCACCTGAAAAAACATAAGCAACCAAGGCAACACAAGTAGTTAAAAGTTAAGACATGCATAAAAAATGAAAAGGGAATGGAAGCAAATACATTCATTTTTTAAATATTGCAATATGCATCCTAAATTTTCTCACTAGACCTGATTTTAGGCAGCAATTATGAAATAAAGAAGTAAATAACAATTCCAAGATTTGAGCACTCACAGCCAATAACTGTGTCACAGATGGACGATAAAGAACGGCCTTCTTAGGATTTGGAGGCAAATTTGGATCAATCATGCCTGCCACCAAATTTATATCTATCAATCCGGAAGTAACGGAATTATCAGCAAGGGTCCGCATTTCTGTTAACTCAACTGGCTGTTTCTGATAGAAAGATCCAATAGGTTCCCATTCCAAACATTGCAGCATTCTAAAAGTGTCTAAAGTCAATTCCGCAAATTTGACCTGTAATGTCATATAGGGCAAATGTCTAATGGAGTTAGTTTAGATACATCAGAATACATGCAACTGTCTAAATGCCTAATCAGTTACCTCATTTTTGTGATAGCTTGTCAGAAGTGCATCTTGGAACTTTAGAAGTCTCTTGGCATGGAATCTGGCAACGTAGGGTAGTGAGGTTGGATGCGAATCAAACATGGCACAATAACGTAAAGGCCTACCGTGCACGGTAGCTGTATCAGCTTTTGTAAATCGAATAATTTCTTGCACCACCAGCCTCCATTCTTTGAAGTTGGTACCCTGAGGAGAAAAGTCTATATTAATTTTATTATGCAGTTAACTGCAACAAAGTGGATTAATATTCATAATGAAAACCATATTATTACATTCTTGAGTCATATTACAGAAGTGGTAAAAATGAGAATTAGAAATAACTTGGGAAATGAGAAAAAGAAATAAAATGAATACCCATGGTTTTCTAATAAATACCCACGCAGTGGAATGAACTATAACTTTGAAACATAGGAAATGGTTGAATCAAGGGCTAGAAACATCTGAAACCTACAAATAGTGGTATGTTAAATAAGTTTAGAAGTATCCACCTAATTACAAGAGCTTGAATTTAAAAAACAGGGTTAATACGTGAAGGGCATTTTGAAGAGGAATGAATTTCTCATAACTGATGAATTTGCTAAATCTTTATTATTAATCCTATACAATAAATTAAAAAAAAAATTTAAATAAATTATCACAATGAAATATTTTTATAAGCAGGAATTCATAATTTTTTAGAATTCAGAGTGGACTCTATTTATGAATTATGCAAAGAGTGTGCTGCACATATATTCAAAACAAGCAAGCCAGTTAACAATTCTTTATTCTTTCATTACAGAAGCCAAATAGGTTTATAAAAGCAGGTCGAACAGATAATAAAAGTGGGCAGTGTAGACACTCGTGACATATTAATAACACGATCCATCTACGTGTGACCCTAAAAAGCAGAGTAGAATTGCATTATCATCAGCATTTGCCTTAGTTCTCAAGTGTCATTCATCATAGAACTTGTGTACCATATTCAGTGATTATCATTCCCATATGTAGATCTCATTAAAACCCTTCACTTGCAAAATATCTCACTCTATTCTCGAGATTCAACTAACCTTCAATGCTCTCATTTCCCATCAAACTTCAAAGCTCGGTGCTTTAACCGTAAAAGAAACAAAAGAGTATCAAAACTAGTCCGAAAATGTTACAATGATTTCAAATCATTAAAACGTGCGTGTGTGTGTGTGTGTGTGTGTGAGAGAGAGAGAGAGAGAGAGAGAGAGAGACTAATAATTATCTCATCTCTTCTACAAAAGAAGCAAGAAGCAATAATGATTGCAATTATCTGATTCAATGAACACAAAGAATTCAACTTCATCGCTCTCCACTATTCAGGGAGTGATTACAAGTAGGAAACAAACATCAATAGCATTTGGAGATTGAGAGAGGCTTGAGGTACAGAGTGGGGGTTCACAAAATCCCCACAGAGACCTCACAATAGGGGGGATTTTTTGGCCATTTTTTATTATCGTGGGTCCCATGTGAGAATAGGTAAAAATTCTGTGAAAGTTTGTCTGTACATTAGGATTAATTCTCGGAGATTCTGACCTACTTCATCTACAGAAGTAGGGTTTTAAATACCCATGCTAGATACACAATGCAGGGGTGGGTTTATTTTTTTCATTTTTTATTCATGTGGATCTACACACGTGAGTGGGTGTAAAACTTGTGACAAAAAAAATTATGTACACATTGTTTAATCCTTGGAGATTCTCATGGGACATTTGTTCATTTTTTGACATCAACAGAAACACTGAAGAACCAAAAGATAAACAGGAAATCGATAAAATATCATAAAACATACTAAATTTATCTTATTTGAAGATCTCATGCTAGGCAGTTTTTGACATCTATATAAACATTGAATAAGCAAAAGATAAACAGAAAATCGACAAAATATCACATAACATACTAAATTTATCCAATTTTTAAGTCAACTGAATACTTGCAGATTATTTCCATTTTCAAACACTTGTATCAATTCAATCACAAACTTACTTCACTTTGAATCTCAAGTAAACTTTAACCAATCCCCACAGTTAATAAAGTATGATCAATTCGTACCCGAAATTTGGCCTTACTATCCTCAACCAGATCCTTAAACTTCTCGACGAGCAACTTCACCATCTCCACACGGTTCAAAATCAACGAAACCATCAAAAACCTCGCGTAAAACCTCAACTCCTTGAATTTAATCCCGCGGTCGTCAGTCGAACCTTCAAAATAATTCCTCTTAACAATAGCCTCGTAAAATATATACGCTTCAAGCAGGAACCGGGCTTCACTAGTCCTCAAGTACTGGTTAAAGTAAAGCTGCCCAATTCGGGACGCGATCTCCCCAACTTCCCAGCGTTGCAGGCCCGAAGTAACCAACTTGGCACGGTTCTCCTGCTGATACTTCCAGAGGCGCATGTACGCCTTGAATACCTTATGGAAGAAATGCCCATTTTGATGGCCGCCGCTCCCGCCATAAGGATGCAGCGGCACATCCCGCACATGCGCGAATTTCCGTTCAGCAGTCTCCACCAGAGCGCGAAAAGTCGTCGTGACTGTGTTATCCTCCTTTGACATACTGAACGAAGAAAAAGAACTCAACGTCTCAACCCACTTGATTTATCAACCTGTTAATCATTTTTCTTGCTGTAAAACGCAAATTAAGGATTCTAACCTGTCGAAGGAAGGTGTATTTGTTTATTGAATTAAAATATGGGTTTTAAGAGGCGTGACGAGTGAGCTGGGAAATTGAGGAAAATATTCTTTTTTGTTTGTTTTTGTATTTGAAGGTTTCTTTGACTAACAATAGCCGCGGCGCAGAGAGGACTGTTGCGGAGGTGGTGGATTTGATTTTGGGTAACGTGCGACGTTGTGGGGGAGTGTGTACAGTTGGCTTTTTAGGCTGAGACGGTGAGATGACAGTTCAATTCTGGTGTGTGTCAGTGTGTGTGTGTGTGTGAGAGAGAGACCGTGTGAATAACACGTCATGTGTGGGTTTTATTTCATTCAAGCTGGAATTGGAGCCGCCCCACGTGCGGAAGTAGGAAAGAGGGAAAAGAAGTAATTTTGGGTAATTTGGTAATTATGATTTAATATTTTTAGCACGATGAGGCCAACTTTTTTTAATGGAAAAATGGATATTCGTCATCAATCTTTATGTTGTATTTACCCTATCCTATTTTATTTTTTTGTGAAAATCTTCAATTATTGCTTTCTTTTCTTAGGAGTTTAAAATCTGCCTCGATTCTACCGTAATTGAAATTATTCTTTCAGACTTGATCTATGAATTGATAAATTATTCTTTCAGATTCTCTTCCCACAAAAAAAAGAACTTAGTGGTGCAATAAAGAAAGGAGGACCTCTTGAATAAGTAGTGGTGGCAACGAGTCGAGCCGATCTCCAGCCAGGAAAAAAAACTCGAGTCGAGGCCGAGCTTTTTTTGGCCCGAGCCGAGCTGGCCAAAAAAAATGAGGCTCGGTTCGAGCTTTCTGCCCGAGCCTTAGTGGGCCGAGCCGAGCCTGAACTGAGTTGGCTCGGGTTTTATTTTATTTTTATGTCAAATCTACATTTTTTACTTAAAAAATTTAAAATTTGTACAGTTTTTACATGTTATAAATTAAATAAAAAAAGCTCGAGTTTTCAGTTTTTACATGTTATAAATTAAGCCCTAGTTTGGTGCACATTATTTTCAAAGAAATGCATTTTTTTGGTTAATGTGATGAAGAATGTGTGGTTGAAAAAGAAGAAAAAGTTATTGATTTGATGGAAATTATTATTTTATTGAAAAATGTGTGGTTGAAAATAAGTAGAAGAATGAGAATGAAAAAAATAATGTGGATCAAACATGGGCTAAATAAAAAAAAGCTCGAGTTTGGTTTGAACTTTTTGTGCCGAGC
>CAIGRQ010225200.1:0-11980 GCA_903798375.1 Fraxinus sp. D2006-0159 | reverse complement strand
ATTGAGCTATTGGGTCAACTGTGGACCCGCTGCATTGTCCGGATTAGTATTCGGGTCGGGTCGGATCTGACACTATGGCTAAATATTTTATTAGTCACTGAACTTATATCCAGTTGCATTTTACTCACTAAACCTCAATGTTTTCAAGTCGTTACAAAACTTAATGCGTTACAATTCACATTCATTCACCATATTTCGTTGGTCACTTTAACTATAAAAATGTTTATGAGTGGTCTCTGAAATTTAACATGTTGCACTCATTTATTAACTTAATCACCATAATTCATTAGTTATTGAATTAATATATCCGTCATGTTTTACTCACTGAACTTTAAAATGCTTCTTATCGATCACCTAATTTTTTTTTAAATTCAGTGAGTGAAATGTGATCAATTCAATAACTAATAAACATGACGAGTGAGCGATAAAGTGCAATGAGTTAAATTTTATTGATCACTCGAAAGCATTTTTAAAGTCTAGTTGCTAATGAAATATGGAGGGTGTTTGGTAGAGATTAAAATCGGATTAAAATTGAAAAACTAGTCGTTATGGTTGACTTTTATTAGACGTGTAGGACCCAATAACAGCCATATTTTCAATTTTAATTGGATTTTAAGCCGTACCAAACAGGCTCATGATGAGTAAGTGATATAGCATGAAATATTAATGAATTGTTCTTTCGTGTTTCAGTTTTGCGTTTTTAATTTTGAATTCATTTTGGGTTTTGTGTTTTGACTTTCAAGTGTATTTTGAGATTATTGAAAACATGTTCTTTTTCCATCTTCCGGCCACCATCTTCGTCACGGACCATCGGTCAATTGCCCACCTCCGGGGCGACTCAGAAATAGCACTCAATTTAGTCCAAACAACAATTAATCGAAATGAGGATCGTGATCTTGTTTCTCGCAGTTTGAAGAAAACTGTGATTTTGACAACGTCCGTTCAACCCATGGTCGCGGACCACATGGGTGACATTGCCTCGGCACACCTAACCCAACCATGGGTCAAGCCCAATTTCCACAGCTTGCTGATTTTATGGGTGAACTTAGGTTGAAAACTGAAAATTTGTGGTGGTGGCGGTTGAGGTTGGCGATGATGATGGTGGTTAGTGTTGATGGTGGTGGCTGTGGTTGGTGATTTGACGGTTGTGTGGTGCTAGTTTTTGTGGTGCTGGTTAGGGTGATGTTGTGGCTGTGGTGGTGGTTCCGGTGATGGTGGTGGTTGGGGTGATGTTGGGGCGGTGACGGTTGTTGGTGTTTTGCAAGCAGCAATGGTGGTTTCTGTGGGTGATAGTACAAAAAATAACGAAAACGCGTTTTGAAAATTTTGACAAAATTAAAATTGAAATCACTCAAAACGATTCGTTTTGGGTTTTCTTCAAAATGATTCGTTTTGGGTTTTCTTTATAAATTTTAAACTTGTTTTCAAAAACACGTTTTGAAAAATAGGAAAGAGAACGCATTTTCATCTTTTTAAAAAATAGAAAACTACTTGAAAATGATAAAAGAGAAAAATTGCCGCACACAAGTTTTCGTGATTATTTGGAAACCAACGAGATAAAAGTTTAATGGACATTAATAGCCTGTTTGGTACTGTTTAAAATTCAATTAAAATTTAAAATATGATCGTTATTGGACCCCACCCGTCTAATAAAAATCGATTATAACGACTATATTTTCAATTTTAATCTCATCCACACACCCACAATTAACTCGTTACTGGGCTAAATCTCGTTACTGGGCTAAATAAAGAACAACAGAATGGAAAAGAATATTACGATTACACCGCTAAACGGAGACACTCTTACTTTCCGGTAGAGGAAAAAGAGAAGTTTAGAACTCCAGCCATGGGGGCTTTAGGGTTTTGAGTTAAAAATTTGTAATTTGGTAAAATTTACGATGGAAATGCCAGGTAGACTATCAAATTATACTTTGTTAAGTCAAACTCCCGACGATTCATTGTTACCGCAGCCACCGCTGAGCCGGATCGGAGCGGCGGTGTTCCCACCGCCGATCGGTTTGCAGAGGCAGTCGAGCGGGAGTAGCTTTGGTGATAGCTCGATCTCGGGAGACTACTACGCTCCTTCAATTCATTCAAACCCCGAGATGGCGTCTTTTGGCCATATTAGCAACGGAGGAAGCGGCGGATTTAAGGGGACGTCAGGTGGCGGTGGAGGAGGCTCGTGGTCTTCAAAGAGCTGGGCACAGCAGACGGAGGAGAGTTACCAACTGCAGTTGGCTTTGGCTCTTCGGCTGTCGTCCACAGCTATCTGCGCTGATGACCCCAATTTCTTGGATCCCGTGCCGGATGAGTCGACATCGCGGGCTTCTTCTGTTGCCTCTGCAGAGACCATGTCCCATCGATTTTGGGTAACGCTTTCTATTACTTTTGAAATAGAATTGCAGATGCTGAGGGGGCTTTCTTTATGTTTTGAAATTTGAAGTTGTCTTTTGTTATTGCATTTATGTGTGAATCATATATACTAAATGAGTGCAGCATGTGCATAACTCGAAAACTGTTGAGGTTTTGGGAATTGAGAAACGAGAAATGTGGCAGACCTAAATTGGCGGGATATGTTGAAATTAATAAAACAATATATAGCTAACGAAATTAGTGGTTTGTCGAGGTAGAATGTTGGACTTGTGAAGTAGGAGGCAAGTGTGCTTCTTTATGGACGAGCATGCTTGTGCAAGCTTCCTGAAAATGAAATGTCCATGAAAAGTTTCTCTTTATCAGTCAGACCTATTATATTTATATGCCTCATGAATTAGAAATACTTGCAGGGATCTCATTTTTGGAAAGAAGTAAGATATATTGTACGAATCATATTAGTATTAAAGAGTCTTTGTGACAATCTATTAATGGTCGAGTATAGAGTCTAATTACTCCAATGGAACAAACCCTAATTGAAATGCTGATGACTGTCTAATTTAATGACTATTACGTATATGAGGATCAAGTGTACGCGTGGCATGCATTTAGATTAGCATATTTGCAATTTATGCATTTGTGTATATTCCAGTATTTTATTCATCAACAAATTTTCCTACAACAAAACAGAATGATGATACGGTGAAATTATTTTTCGGGAATGCATGCCCTGTAACATTGGAACTTTAGGCATTCACCTTTATGCTCGGGTGATCTTTACTTTCTATGGTAGCCAGGCATGGAGAACAGAAATAAATGTGGTAATTATTGCTGGTCAGGGAAGTTGATTTCCTCCAAATATAGATTAGGGCTTCACAATTTGGGTAAATTGTGTTAAACTGGAAAATGACAAAGAAATAATATTGGGTCTCAACGGAATTAATCTACGCACAATGCAATACATTAGCTGTTGTCTCCAGGTTACAAAAATTGACTTATTTACTTTTGGCTTTCTTGTCATTTAGAATACGAGAACAAGGTAAAGATTTGCAGCAGATGCTGGTTTGATTTATCTTGTTAGTCTAGGTTAAAACTTGTCATTTTTCTTATTTTGCGTCAGGTAAATGGTTGTTTATCATATTTCGACAAAGTTCCCGACGGGTTTTACTCGATTCATGGAATGGATCCTTATGTTTGGACTGTCTGCTCTGATCTTCAAGAAAGTGGCCTTATTCCATCAATTGAATCATTAAAGATCATGGATCCTTCCACTTTGCCTTCAATTGAAGTCATTTCAGTTGATAGACATAGTGATCCCAGCTTGAAAGAGCTGCAAAATTGGATACATAATGTGTCCTCTAGTTGTATGAACACAAAAGAAGTTGTTGACCAGCTTGCAAACCTAGTTTGCAATCGTATGGGGTGAGCTTTAGCAGCTCCTATTTTAAATATTCTTGTTAGTTTTTGTTTCTGCCTTATTCTTGTTGTAATCAAGCTTTCTTGCTTTCTAAAGGCGTGCAGCTTCCAATGGCGAAGATGACTTGGTTGCGATCTGGAAAGGCCATAGCAATGACCTGAAGGATTGCTTGGGATCGATTGTGCTCCCTATAGGGAGCCTGTCCGTTGGACTTTGCAGACACCGTGCGCTGCTATTCAAAGTAGGTTTTGATACCGTATTCTGAAATATATTGTTTGGTTGTATAATTTGATAAAGTTGCTAATTTGGGGGTCAAATGCCAAAGTGTAGCCATGGCAATTTTTTGTCGTAATTGTTATTGGGATTTTCTGTATCACATTTCTCCTTTAAAGCTGCCCCAAGTGTGTCCCTGCTAGCAGGAAATCATTGCTCTTCCCTCCACTTACCCTACTTTTGCAAGTGCTTGTAAAATCTTATTATTTTGAAAGCTAGTTTCCACTTTTTCTTTTGAATGCCCATTTAGAGTATTGGATTTCTAATTTGCACTTGAAATATGATTTCTGAAGGTTTTAGCAGACATCATTGGCTTACCCTGTCGAATTGCGCAAGGATGTAATTATTGTACAAGAGATAACGCATCCTCATGTCTTGTTCGATTTGGACTCGACAGGTATATCTTATGATGTAGAGTAGTGTCATTTTCATGAGTATTTATTCACTGTGTTGAGACAAAAATTAAATGCCACTTAACCTGAAGGAAAGAATTACGTGCCAAAAGCATCTTTTATAAACTGTGACATTTAATCTGGCAACAACATGCATTACCGTTTAAAGGGCTACCTTCTTTTATTTTAAAAAGGCTAACTATGGTATTGACTGATTTAACTAAGACTCTTTATGTTACAGTGTTTGTATATCTAATCTGTTTGTAGTTTATGAGTGGCTGACTTTGATATCTAAACAAGCCGCACTCTCTTTTTTCTCAGCTGTTTCGCTTCTTTGAGGCTTATGAGAACTATTTTGGGTTCTGAGGTGTCTATTGGTTGGCAATATTAATATGCCTATTAACATAGTGAGAGTTGTACACAATGGGTTAGATGATGTAACTATTATTCCATTGAAATCACAGGGAATATCTCGTTGATTTGGTGGAGAAGCCCGGATGCTTGTGTGAGCCAGATGCATTGTTAAATGGTCCTTCTTCCATTTCAATTTTCTCACCGCTACGCTTTCCTCGAGTCAGACCTGTTGAACCTACAATCAATTTTAGGTTGCTGGCCAGACAGTATTTCTCGGACTTGCGAACGCTTAATCTTGTGTTTGACGATCCTTCAGCAGGTAATCAACTCTATTGTTCTTCGGTGTTCATGCCCTAAGATAACTGGCTTTTAATTGGTAAATTTTGGGACCCTGACTTTTACGCTACCATTATACTGAGATCCTTCTCTTTAGGGACCAGTTTTTATTGTGGCATGTTTGTCCTCCTAATGGATTTACATTTGATGTCTGCTGAATATTCAGGTTTTCATTTTGCTTCGCTTTGATTTTGGCCCAACTGCATCTGGCTCTTTTGCCTAATTTTTTTTTTTTTATCTTTTCAAGCGTGTCTTTATTAACTAATCCCTATGCTATCAAGGCTCATTTCTTTTTCTTTAATATTAGTGATTGTTTAATGCTCTAGATTTACTCTCTTTTCTTCCTTTGGTTAGCATAGTTCTTCTAGTTTGTTTTCTCTTTGAAAGCTGAAGGCAAAGTTATAAGTTGTTCATTGTCTTTGAATATGAGTACGAGTCAATAAGCTTTGAGTATCTGATTGTAATTTCCGCCAATATTCCATACATTGTATGCCAAAAGCTGAGTGTCTTTGAGTAGCGCAGTACAAAATTCTTTGATGTTTCTATTACTGTTAAGAATATGGATGTGATTACAATGTGTGTTGCCTTTCTCAAGATTTTCGGATTTCCATATGTTGATGCTCATTACATGTATGTATAATTCAGACATGTAAAACTATTATATAATTTTTTACAATTTACATTGCACTTAATAGTGATAACTGATGACCATCCTACTGGTGTGGTTTGGTGGAATTATGAGTCAGAAAAGTTTCTCTTTGTGACAGCTGGAATCAATATTGATGGTGATATGATGGACTCCATATATCCTAAACAACCGGAAGTTCTATACATGGATAGAATCAGCCCTCAGGCCAGCTCAAGCAATCAAGTTGAAATTTCTCAATTACCACAATTTCCAGCAAATTTCTGGATAAAGGTTCTTGATAGAGAACTATTGATTTCCCAACTGTCTAACCCTCATAACATAGTCAAAGACTCAGCCCCTCCAAAGCATATTCCCCCGATTGTGCATAATGATGGTCAACAACTAATTGCAAAGCCATATCCTAGGATAAGTCCTAGCAGAGAAGTGAAGATTGTTGAGGGAGGTAAAGGTAAAATGGTTCCATCTAAATCAAGTGAACTTGCATTTGATTTCGATGGTCTGATCATTCCGCGGAATGATCTTGTTCTGAAGGGGACAATTGGATCAGGTACTTTTTTTTGCTGCTTCAGAAGCCATGCTATGTGCAGACTTCATATTATGTTATCATCTAAGGAGCATTTTTAATTATTATTTTGACTTGTATATCTCATAAGTTGGCATTTTTATTTTTTTTGCAGGTTCATTCGGGACAGTTCATCTTGCTGAGTGGAATGGCTGTGTGAGAAATCTGTACTTTTTTTTTTTTTTTCAAACCAAGTATAATTTGTTCTCTTATGCCCCTTGCTTCATTCCCTTCCTGATTTTGTTCTGTTTCAAATTCATTATTGTTGCAGTTTGGTAAAATAATTTATCATGGGAAAATACTCACTTTCCATTTATTTGATGTTGACAGTTTTAATCTTACAAAAGCCGGTATTTTTCAGGAAGTTGCAGTGAAGATTCTCATAGAACAAGACTTTCATGGGAAGCGATTCAAGGAATTTTTACAGGAGGTACATGTTAGCTACCTCTCATTTTTCTCGAACTTTTTGATCCCACGTTTGATTGATTATTTAGATTAAATTTTTGCTGTGATTAGGTTGCGATTATGAAACGATTACGCCATCCAAATATTGTGCTTTTAATGGGTGCTGTTACGGAGCCGCCAAACTTGTCCATAGTCACTGAATATTTAGCGAAGTAATTTATATCG
Source organism: Fraxinus sp. D2006-0159 (assembly GCA_903798375.1). Classification (NCBI taxonomy): domain Eukaryota; kingdom Viridiplantae; phylum Streptophyta; class Magnoliopsida; order Lamiales; family Oleaceae; genus Fraxinus; species Fraxinus sp. D2006-0159. The sequence continues at coordinate 4,997 of CAIGRQ010225200.1, read as the reverse complement.
ATCACTAACTTCCCAGACATTAGTCATTACATGTCACACTGTCCTGTAGAGGTTTTTTCTGACTGGTTTTATGGTTTTACTTTTCATACCCAGAGGGAGTTTATATGTACTTTTGCGTGATCCCACTGCAAGAGCAGCGTTGAATGAGAGGCGTCGGTTGTGCATGGCTTATGATGTGGTATACATTCACATACTTTAATTCATGGCTTCGATGCTGTAAAATCTTCATGTCCTCTCTCTCTCTCTCTCTCTCATGAGCACACACACATTGATCTTTTGCACTTGACGAGTTATATTATTTGCACAGGCAAAGGGGATGAACTATCTTCATAAATGCAATCCTCCCATTGTTCATCGTGACTTAAAATCTCCTAATCTTTTAGTTGACAGAAAATATACTGTGAAGGTAAGATACTGAATATGTTTTGCGTGCATATTGGTTAATCTAATATTATGTTTGTGAAGCATTTTTGTATGGTGATTTGGTGAGCTATGACATAGTTTTTTGCTGAAAGTTCTTCAAGGTTGAGCATATCAATGATATTTTATTTTTGTGAAGCATTTAAGTTTTCTGTGGTGCTAATGAAACAGAAATCTTGTTTCTCCATGGTAAGTGAAAGTTCAATTCATATGGCACCATAGAACTGCATCTCATGTACAAAAAGAGTCTCGCCCAGAGTATATGTATGTATAATTTCTGAAAATTGACAAAAAATTAATGTCAGGGATTGTATAATTATCCACCACACGAGTGTGTTAAGAAATTTTGTCCTCAGAGCTTTAGTAGTCATTTTCTTCCTTTCTAGAGCAATCTTGTTCGCTACTTCAAAAATCTCCCGAATCTTCCGTTAACTGTCTCTCCTCCTCTGATGGTCGCTTCAGTCTTCTAATGAAGCCAGAAGATATCAAACATTCATACTTATCCATTCTATATATTCTATTTCTAACATCTTCTTTTCCATGTCAAGTTTTTTGAATGTCATTGAAATATTTGTTTTCTATTTTTCTAATTATCATAATACATGTACATATAATGACCTCTTCCAATGTCTTCCACCAGGTCTGTGATTTTGGTCTTTCCCGTTTAAAAGCGAATACGTTTCTTTCATCAAAGACAGCTGCTGGAACTGTGAGTTCATTTGCTTTAAGATACAAAGATCCGATGCCTTAATCTGCAGCTGATCTTGATGAAACTCTTTCTTCGATTTTGATAGCCTGAGTGGATGGCACCTGAAGTTCTCCGTGATGAACCATCAAATGAAAAATCAGATGTATACAGTTTTGGTGTGATTTTGTGGGAGCTGGCAACATTGCAGCAACCATGGAGTAATTTGAATGCAGCGCAGGTTTGTAAATTGGGAAACACGCTTTTGGATAAAATGTAAACAATGGAAAATAAGCCTCATATTTTTGGTGTCGTGGCTAGCCAAATATGTATATCATGTTGGGTTTACAAGGATTTGAAATTTAATAAATTGTTAAATTAACAATGTATCGGCAGCATCTTATTGTCACAACCTAGTTCCACAAATATAAAAATCAATGGAGTAGTTAACTAGTTCCCGTTTAACTTACTCCAACTTATCTCTATACAATATTCAATCTATTAGGTAATTATGTGATGTAAATAATGATATATGAAACTGGGTAAAAACCCTTTCACATATTATGATGAATTCACTTTTTAATGGATCACAATTTTCTGACAAATTTCCAAAAAGTTGGATGAAAATTAAGACATTACATGGAAGGCCAGATATTCAAGCTAATGCAAGGTGTGTATTAGCCTTGAACGCTGGCTTTGTTTTGTGGTCGTTAACCCTTTTCCATTACTTTCTTGGTCCCTTTGGGCACACTTGTTGTGTGTATAGATGTGTAACCTTGATAGCTGATTGCTGTTACCCAGTTATTAACTTGATTGCCGCATTCTTTGGTTTTGGTTTGGGTGAGATAGAATGAGTGCGTGGTTGCTGTGCACTTGGCCATTACAGGTTACACACATGGTACTGAAGATGTCCACCCTCCCCTTAAAATATTGAAAAATGGGAAAAGGAGAAGAGTGCTGGATTTGCTAAAATCATGGTGCCAGTACTGTATTTAATTAAAGCTCCATGTTAATATAGTAGGTGACTAGGTGTGATATTTTTCATGATTTTTATATCCTTATCAAGTCATGTATATTTGCGCATGTTGTTTCTTATCATTATCATCAGTGTACTGCTTTTTAAAAATTTATGTACGATTCTAGAATTTTCTGTTAATCTTTCTATGTTTAGCAAGCATCATACTTTTTTGCATGAACTGTAGTGACATCTCACTTTTGTGATTATAACTGCTCATAACATTCATAATCTTCAGTTCTTATAACACTTTCTGCACTTCGTCATTTTGTCTTTGCAATTTTTCTAGTCTATCTTCCTGTTGTTGTTTGTTATTTCTTTCTGTATTTTGCTTGAATTCATTTAGATGACGAGTCTTAACTCAATGTCTTCATTATTACAGGTTGTAGCGGCTGTTGGTTTTAAGGGTATACGGCTTGAAATTCCACGTGATGTAAATCCTCAGGTTGCGGCCATAATTGAAGCTTGTTGGGTAAAGTGAGTGATAGAAACTGGTTTCACTTACTTTTGCTATTTATGGGAAAGCCTAAAATTTGTTGGAATAATCTATTTGTACATATTTTTTTACATAATGGGTTACCTAATTGGCAAGTGGGGGCGCCACTTGCCAATTAGGTAACCCATTATGTAAAAAATTAGGTACATCAAGCATAATCCAAATTTGTTTTAGTGAGTATACTGCTGGTTTGATTTCAGTGTAAATCCCTTTCCCAATACTCCTCTCCCTCAATAAATTTATTTTCTTACCTACTTGTATGTATGCACTGGTATTTCGGTGACACCCAGTTTCCTTTCAAACTCTGGTTTAATTGGTTCACTTGAATATTTATTCAACTCAGTTTCACTTAAAACCACACCAGATACAGTTCTTACTAGACCGGCTAAAATTGAAATTTCCAAACATTGACTAAGCCTAGAGTTGGACATCATTTTCTCTCACTTTGACCAATGATACTGCAGTGAGCCATGGAAACGCCCTTCCTTTTCCAGCATCATGGAATCCCTGAAACCTTTGATTAAATCGCCCCCTACAACTCAACCAGGTCGTGCAGAAATGCCTATGCTCCTGTGAAAGAGTAGGCAAAAGAAATAAGCGTATGTTGCCACAGACAAGGTATTGTTTCTCAATCCAATTTCTGGTAGGACGATTAAGATTGTATAAAGTTCTCTCTCTTGCATGACTTGTACTGATTCTATGCTATTTTACTTCTATCACAAACTAAGAAGAGTAGAGATTTGGGGTAGAAGCTAAACCGGATCTACTGTCACTTTCTCAATTAATTTTACTCCCCAATTGTAACTATGCCCCTCTTACTCTGATAGTGGTGTTAATATACGGGAGTCGGTCTAGTTTGTTGGATATGTGAACTACCAATTCTAGTACTCAGAATTCGATTGGGGAAGAACAGTTCATTTGGAAGAATGAATACATGACATATTAGAGTGCTAATAGAGGGACACATAATTAATAATCAATTTGGAATCAACTATTGGGCTTATTTTGTATGTCTCAAATTGTGTCACTTTCAAATAATCTTACATGTCCAGTTGTGGTGTAAAGTTTAATGGTGTATCAAGCACAGTACAGCATGGTAAGGGTAACCAAAATTTTTAAGCGATGTAGGATCTAAATAAGGATCTTCCCTTGCTCTTTTATAAATATATCTACTCTCCTAGTTCTTGCCTAAAAATGCAATAATGATGGAAATCTGCTGTTATTTGAATAGCCTTGATGATTTGTCTGAAAGTTAAGTGACTACCACAAGAAGAATGGACGCATAACATGCATCGGAGTCAATATACAGTTTGTCTTAGAAAAAAAGTATGGACAGGAGTAAGGGTGTATATTATACCTCTCTGGACCCGATACATTGAGCTGTTGCTCGAGCAATTTGTACCTGCGACTGTTCGCTAACCAAATATCTGCATTTTATACCTGCAGGCATGTTTGCGTAAATATTAGTTCGCATGAACTTTTGGGTATATCCAACATGAGAATCTGTATTTTCTACGCCAATTGTAAAAACTAGAATGGAGAAGTATGTGTATCAACTTGTTACATGATTTTGTATTGATGTGCATTGAATTGAAAAACTATTCATAGGAATCTGCTGCGCATCAACTATGCGTCAATTTTGGATATAGTATTTTATTTTATTTTTTTATTTTTTTTATTTTTGGTGTCAAAAGCTTCACTCTTCAACTCTCAAAAGCTTTTCCAATAAAATCAAAGAAGGGTTTTGGCCCAATTTAAGGTGACGATTTCGTATTCATGTGAGGAAGGATATCATGCTTTTAACTAATTAATATTTTAGCATTTAAATTTTAATAAGGGATAATTGCAGTAAAAGTACCAAAACCTTTGAAGCATTAGCAGAATTTTTTCAAACCTTTGATTTGTTGTAACCATCACCCCTAATCTTTTCAAATGTTGTAAGTGAAGCCTTTTTGGATAGTTTCCATTCATAATTCTGTAAATTGACATTTTTAACATTTTAAAAATGGGCAAAAGAGTAATTTACTATTTATCACATTAAATAATAAAATAAAAAAAATGAATAATCTACTTGTACATTTGGGTGTTCATCGGGGTGTCCATTAGGGTGTCCATAATGGACACTCGGCAGCCCCCTATTGGAGGGAGTGTCCCTCCAATGGGTAGGAATGGCAAAAAAGTTCGTCGGCTCTGGCGGTTAGGGCTCGACTCAGAAAAAACTCAAGTCGGGCTCGGCTCGATCGAGCATCATTTTTTTTGGTCTAGCTTTGCTCGGCTCGGCTCGGGCCAAAAAAGCTCGAGCCTAACCCGAGCTTTTTTTTAGCTCGTTGATATGGCTACATGAACGTCAGGAGTATGTTACAATCACAAGAATTACATGA